>SZWC01013827.1:1816-55640 GCA_023375785.1 Penium margaritaceum
TGGCTGCAGCGCTTGTTTCTTGAGCTTGGGCAGTCAGTACCCGCCATTGTGCTGCGTTGCGACAACCAGAGTGCTCTCGCCATTGCGGAGAACTCTGGTGTTTTTCATGCTCGCACAAAGCACATTGCGGTTGAGCATCACTTCGTTCGCGATCTGGTGGAGCGACGCGTGATCTCCATCATGTGGGTTGGCACTGACTTGCAGCGAGCTGATTTCTTGACGAAGGCACTTGCACGCGGAAAGTTCCTGGTGGCCATTCGCTCTGTTGGGCTTCGCCCCGTGCGTGACAGTGGTTGAGTGTGGGGTGTACGTTGCTGTCTCATCTGTCTGTGTCACTCACTCTGTGGTTGTACCAGTGCTGCACGCGTATGGACATGCGTACCATCGGGTCATGGGGGAGTGTTGTGATTTGTGCCGTTTCTGTACAGTTTACTGTGACCACTCGGCCGTGTCCATACTCGTGCAGATCCCTGAGGCAGGCGGCCCTGGTGACACCGGCGCGACGACAGGCGGCGGCCTACCCGTCTGGAGGTGACCGACCACTGCTCCAGAGCCCCAGATGTCACCGGGACTCCTTGCTGTGCCTTCTACGTCTTGCAGGCGCCTTTCGGCGGACTGGGCATGAGACCCATTTGCATGTTTTTGCATTATATACTCGCTGTCAGTCGATAGATGCATGCATGTGACCAGTCGTTGCGTGCGTCTTTTGATTCTGCACGTCTAGGTTCAGACGGCGCAGGATTCTGACATGTGTGCGTAGAGTTACGGCCAAAACAGTGGTTTTAGGCCGGTTTTAGGACAGATCTAGGACTGCCGCGTGCGACACCCGCTGTGCGCCGCGGCAGGTATTTATGCCCTGGACCTGTCATTTGTCATTTCTCTCTGCATTTACTAAGCTATTGAAGCTTATGAGACTTTGCGCGTCTCCCTAGCCTGATCCTTGCTGTTTCTTGCACCTGCCTGCTTGCTAGTGCATCAGCTGACTGGACAGTGTCGCCACGTCAGCAGCAGCAAGGCTAGGAAGCTTCCTAGCAGTTTCTCAGAGAGAAATTACAAATGACAGGTCCATGGCATAAGTACCTGTGCGGCGCACGGTGGGTGTCGCACGCGGCAGTGCAAGATCTGTCCTAGATGCGGCCCAAAACCACTGTTTTGGCCGTAACTCTGCGCACACATGTCAGAACGCTACGTCGTCTAATAGTAGACGTGTAGGATCACAAGCCGGGCGCTACAACTGGTTAAATACATGCATGCAGCATCAAACGGTGGACACACAATGCAAAAAAGATGCAAATCCGGCCTTCGGCTAGTCCACCGATAAACTCCTGTGTAGTGCAGAAAAACTGCAAGAGGTCCCTGGTAGCATCTAAAGATGTGGAACGGTCGTCGGCCAGCTCCAAGCTGGTATTATGCCACCAGATGACGCATCAGTACTACCAGGGTCCGCATCGGAGATCTGCACGAATATGGACACGGCCAAGTGGTCACAGTAAAGTGTACAGGTCGACAAGAACGTCACAAGTCACAACACTCACCCGTGATCGGATGGTACGCATATCCATACACGTGCAGCACTGAGATGAGTGCAACAAGTGCAACGACAGATGTGACACGGACACAAACACACCCCACACTCAATCACTCTCACGTAAGGGGCGAAGTCCAACAGAACAAATGGCCACCAAGAACTTTCTGCGTGCTGGTGCCTTCGTCAAGAAGTCAGCACGCTGCATGTTAGTGCCAAGCAAAATGACGGAGATCACGTGTCGCTCCACCAGATCACACACAAAGTGATGCTCAACCGCAATGTGCTTCATGCGAGCATGAAAGACACTAGAGTCCTTTACAATGGCAAGAGCACTCTGGTTGTCACAACGAAGCACAATGGTAGGTACTGACTGACCCAGCTCAAGGAACAAGAACTGCAACCATACCGCCTCAGCAGCCCCTACACCCAGAGCAACATATTGTGACTCCAATGAGCTATGTGCTATGCAACCCTCCTTCCCGCTGCGCCATGACACAACGGTACCACCAAGTAGGAACACATAATCGGTGCGATAGCGTCCATGTGGGCTCCAGGCCCAGTCGCTGTCAATGTAGCCGTCAAGGACCACCGAACACTGTGGGCGAAAGCAGAGTCCGAGGTAAGGTGTGGAGACCACGTACCGCAGCACTCGCACAGCCGCGTGAAGGGCTCTAGCGCGTGGAGCCTGCGAAAACTAGGCAAGGAGGTTGATGGCAAAGGCGATGTCGGGACGTTTGCTAGTGGCAAGGTACATTAGAGATCCGATGAGACGGAGGTACAAGGTCACATCCACTGTCTCCCCTAGTTGTGTGGGATTGTCCACCTTCAGGACATCCTGCCCGTTAGGCATGAGAGATGAGGAAGCCGTGGGCACTGTGCTGAGGAGGTCGCTGAATCGCTCTCCCACAACACGTGCGTATCGGGCCTGATGCAGTAGTTGAATACGACGTCTACGATCTCGCACGATCTCAATTCCAAGAAACACCTCCGTAGGACCAAGGTCCTTCATCCTGTAGGCAGTCTGGAGGACAGCCTAGGCCTCCTTCATGGCCTCCAGTGAAGGAGACACGATCAGGAGGTCATCAACATAGACCAGGATGGCGGTGAACAGCTTAGGCATCCATGGGATGAAGAGAGAGGGATCTGCCTCGCTCTGTACATATCCCGCACGAGTCAAGGTGCCAATGATCTCCTAGTTCCAACATCGAGGAGACTGCTTGAGGCCATACAAGGATTTGCACAAGCGCCAGACCTTGTCACCGTCTTCAAGGCCAGGTGGTTGAGCCGTCTAAATCTCCTCATCTAGAGAGCCGTGGAGGAATGCATTGTTCACATCCATCCGGTACAATTCCCAGTCATGCTGAGCCACTACACCGAATAAAGCTCGAGCTGAGGTCATGCAGCCAACAGGGGCAAAGGTGTCCCTATAATCAATGTCCTCAATTTGAGAGTACCCCTTGGCAACCAAGTGAGGCTTGTGGCGTTCTAGTGAGCCATCCGGTTTCACTTTCTTGCAAAAGACCCACTTGACCTAAATAGCCTTCCTCCCAGGTGGAAGGTCGACTAGCTCGTAGACACTATGCTATCGGATGGCGCGAAGCTCATCCTCACGGGCAGTGCGCCAAGCATCTACATCCTGTGATGAGAGAGCTTCCTTCAGTGTGCCCGGGTCAGGCACCAAAGAGGGAGAGCTCTGCGTGGCCAGAGTGCATGCCTCAGTGCTAGGTCTGATTACCTCAAGATCGGTTGCTACATCACAAGCGATATGAAACTCACGAGTGAGGAGGTCGTGCCCTACAGGGCACGCTAGATGTACCTCTGTGTGCTCAGTGCGGACACTCAGGCCTAGGGCCTTTGTGCTGGGATCACCACTCGCGATGTTGCGAGTGGAGCACCTGGGTGCGGGACCAGACACTCGCTAAGCTCCGGAGTCCAATGGTCGAAGACGACCCCCGGACTCACGGGAGTAACCTGGGCTCGAGGGGCGCACCTAAGACTCAGGACCAGGCACGATCACAGCTGGGGAGGGCTGAGGCAAGGGAGCCGGTGATGCCATGCAAGGAGATGCGTGTGTGGGAGACACGGGACTCGGTGTGACAGTAGGAGCAGGTGAGGCAGGTCCACGTACAGAGGCAGGAGTGCCGGCGGACACAGGTATGGTCACAAGAGTACGCACACGTAGAGGATGATGGGTACCTGTGGGGTGCAAGGGAACAGGAGTAAGAGCCGGCGGTGCGGGAGAGGTCTCTGGGCTGACAGCGATGATCGCTGGATCATCAAGAGTTGGAGACCGCGAAGTAAAGGGAGCTCAAACGGACACATCAGCCTGGCGAGAGGTACTCGTAGGCGCAGGCTCCCCCATCTGTCGACAAACCTCACACGTAGGAATGTGACGAACAACGACATGATCGATGTCAGACCACGATAGGTGAGGGACTCAAAGAAGAGCGCGTCACGTGACTCAACAATGCGACGACGAGCAGGGTCCCTAAACCGCCAGACGTTCGACTACGAGGAGATGCCTACAAAGGCACACAAACGACCCCCCGGTGAGACCTTGGACCCTTGCTGGTTCTCAGTGTACCGCACAGAAGCCAAGGATCCCGAGACACCAACGAGGCGCGGGTCAGCATGGTGGCTGAACCAGAGCTCATACAGTGTGACGTGGTCCAGAAGGAGACTGTATAGGAGGCGGTTCCAGACCTAAATCATGTAGGCGAATCCCTCAAAGGTGAAGGACTCTAGGATACCACACTCAGGCCGCATAGCGCGAACCGCATCCTCCATGGTGCGGTTCCAGCGCTCGGAAACACTGTTATGCTGAGGAGTAGCAGGAGCGGAGACCTGGTGAAAAATCCCGTCTTGGCAAAGAAGTTGTCCATCTCGCCAAGAACCTGGCCGTTGCGATCCGAGCGGAATGTGTGTAGCGTGTGGTGGGACTGACGCTCAGCCATTACTAGCCACAGGTGAACCGCGAGAGCAGCGTCACTCTTTTGGCGTAGGCTGTAGACCCACCGCATCCGGGTGAAGTCGCCAGTTAGGGCCAGGATGTAGTGACCCCGATCGGATAGAGACTCGACAACAAGAGGACCAAGGAGGTCCGAATGGACTAACTCAAGGGGGCGAAGTGTGCGAGAGCGGGAGTCAAGGTAGGTGCAACGATGCATCTTACCATGAGCATAGAAGAGACAGTCCGTCTTGGGCGATTTCTTGAAAGAAGCCGTGTCAAGACCGAGGAGGGGCTGTGTCCGAATAAGCTTTGACAAAGTGGTGGAGCCCACATGACACTGATGACGATGAAGCAATCGTAGGTGCCCAGGAGACAGAACGACAGTGAAAAAAACACAAGCTGAAGGCGAGGGGGAGCAAGGAGCAGAAGTCTGAGAGACACCATACAGGGCATCCACAACAGAGGCATGAAGAACAACACTACGAGTGTCAATCGCAAGCACAGTCACGGAGTGTGCAGTATGCTCCATAAAGAGTCCCACTAGTGTGCAGGCACGGACAGAAAGCAAACTGAGCTCAAGGTCAGGCACAAAAAGCAGCTTGGAAAGGTACAGGGGGCCAGACGGACCATCGAAACACACGATCCCAACACCCTCGACTGGCAAGGACTGACCAGAGCCTGTGTGAACGGAACGAACAGACGCAACACAACCGAGAACAATGAAGTTACTACGACGATAGGTCATGTGATGACTGGCACCGGACTCGATGATCCAAGTGCCACCGGAATCACAACTGGAGAACGTCACTGTACAACGGGTAATGAAACACTCGGCCTTGGACGGACGCCGGGGAGCAGGTAGGGAGGAAGGACAAAGAGCACAAAGGTGAGACTCATGAATCCAATCGGTACGGTCAGGCCCATCGTCATCACATGCCGACTGTGCCCCCCCACACGAGTCATCTCGAGCCACAAGAACAGATGCACAGACAGGCTGTGAACCATTCCGTTGTGACAACACACTCACACCTCCTTGAAACCGAAGCGCCAGAAGGTGGCGGAGTGTGGCAATGGTACGGTCACGTGGGTCCAGGTCGCCGCTGCTCGCAGCGGTGAGGCGGGAACTGCTGCGGTCGTGGTCGGCGCGCGCCCGGAGGATGTGCTGCTTGACGTAGACCGTAGTGCATGCGCAGCCTGAAGTCCGCGAGTAATAAGCGCCTAGTCGGCTGCTGGCACTCGGTGTAGCGATGAGCACCTCCACGGTTGTAACGGTGAATAGAGCATTCACTGCTACTACCTGATGATGGCTACTGTTCTGACTACTGCTGGCTCGAGTCGCGCTTCCGTCGCACCTTCTTCCCTTGTGCTACTGCCGCAACACCCTGTGTCTGAGTCGGCGTCAACGGGGTAGAAGGGGAAGAGGAGGACGTGGTAGAGGATGGAGAAGGAGACTATAGGAGTGGCATCGGTGGTGATGCGATGAGTGCTATAACAAGGGAGGTCTATTGATGAGCCACTACTGCCTCACGGACAGAAGTCACCTAGAGGAAAAGTTGGTGCGCCCAGGACAGAAGCTGTAGTCAGGCCGAAAAAGGCTCGAGCATGGCGTCGTTGTACCTCATGAAGATGTCTGTGTGCTCAAGGCAAACTCCGAGCATGATCGTGCGAAGCGCCCACAACTGTGTGCGTCCTGAGGTCCCAAGGTGCGTGTAGATGTGCATCGCGCGTTGCCAGTAGTCGGCTGCAGGCTCGGCAGGCCTCTGACGAAGGGAGTGAAAGGCACGAATGTGCACGGCGCGGGTGGCATGCGTCTCTGCAGTAAGTAGGAATAAAGCCAAGTCCCAGCCTCCGCGTGGATCAGCGCCGGTGCCTGTGCCTGCCTCGCCAAGGAACGAGCGGAAGTCGATGACGGTCTTGTGCGACATGGCAAAGAGAAGTCCGCGCATCGCCCTAGCCACCGTCAGCACCTATGCTCGGTCCGTAGTCTGATACGGACTGTGGCAATAGGACCACATGCCCACATGCGCATGCCCTCTAAAGTGGCCCAAACCTAGAAGAGGATCTGCCAACAGTCGAAACCATCCTCGTTGACGTACCGTGGAGGCGGTGTCTCAAACTCCTTGGGTTGCCGCTCCGTAGGGAAAGCAACCACAGGCTGGGAAGGACGAGGGATGGGAAAGACATCGGGAAGAGGAAAGTCGCTAGTATGGAGATCAAGCGACGATCAAATCTCAGGAAAGCAAGACGTGTGTGGGGGCCGCGAGCTCGTCTGAAGCTGGCGGAGACGCTCCTGAAGCTCACGAATCTAGCGCTCGAGGGAGTCGCCCTCCATGCCTGGCATATCTGGATCCTCATCCCAAGGGTCAAGAGGTGGCGGGTCGGCTCCAGCTCCTGTCTCCTGTGCTAGAGCTGACTGTTGTGTAGAGGGTGTGACACCGGCCGCTCCGTTAGAGGTCTGTCGTGGGGTCATGGAGTGACCTCAAAGAAGCTCGGTAAGGGCATGGAGGGCGTCAGTCTTCTGCTCTAGGCGACGTATCTCGTCCTGTTGGCTCTGTAGGTCCTTAATAGCCTGCAAACGTGGGCTCATGACCCCTGAGGAGGAAGAAGAGGGATCTTGTACCCTTTTCCCCCTGTCACTGGATGGAGTCATGTCACCGCTCATTATGGGCCGAGACGTCAATGTAGTCGAAGTGCAAAAATGTCAGCGTTTCTCGAGGAGTTGAAATGCCGGGCAACTTTTGAATCTTCGACTAAAGACTTCAGGAAGGTGCTGATGTCAGCATGAACTGATGACGTCAGCAAGGAAAGATGTTGATGTCATCTTCCCTCCTTCCCTTTTTTTGTTCTTGTGTCAACCTTCGCCGTTGCTGCGCAAGTAGGCAACCACTCCACAACATCCGTGCGGAAGCTGCGCGAATGCTCTACAACAACTTTTGCTCAGTGTTACTGCTGCTGTGTTGTCAGATGCAATAGTAGTCGCGCGGCTGGATGCGCAACCATGGCAACAGTTGCGTGTTGTTGCTGTTGTTGGTGCATGCTACAGTTGCTGCGCGCTGCTGCCGTTGTTGCAGCTGTCGACGCTGCTCCCGCCGTTGTTTTTGCCACTGGTGCTACGCTGCTGCTATACTGCTATAGCCGCTGCTGCTGCCGCTGGTGCTGTGCTATGACTATGCTGCTGCTGTGCTGCTGTTATGCTACTGTCGTCGTGAGCTGCTACTATGCTACTCCCCCCGCGCGTTGCTACCACCGTTGCTACTCCGCTACTACTGTTCTGCTGCTCTGCTGCACTACTACTACAACTGCTCAGCGCTGTTGCTGCAGGATGTGTCAATGTTGGCAGCCTACTACAGTTTTTGCCTGTTGCTGCTAGCGGCTGGTGATGATGTAGTCTCACGTGACGATGGTGAGCAACGTTGACGGCAGTAGTCTGTCGATGATAGGTCCCTGTGGATTTGCTACAGCGATGACTCTCACTGCTACTGTTCTGCTGTGCAGCTCGGTGAGAACTGTCTCACCGCTGTGATACCATGAGAAGATGCATGGAAGCTTCCTAGCGACACAGCTACTGACAAGGCGTCAGTGCCAGGTCAGAGAGTGACGACAGTCACAAGTCGTGCACACAACGGGAAGGGTCTCTCTAGGAGACACAAGGTAAAGTATCAGAATGCTTCAATAGCATTTGCAGAGAGAAATGACAAATGCCAGGTCCATGGCATAAGTACCTGCTGCGCCGCACGGCAGGTGTCGCACGAGGCAGTGCAAGATCTGTTTGAAAACCCGCCCAAAGTCATTGTTTTGGCCGTAGCTCTACGCAGACATGTCAGAACGCTACGCCGTCTGAACCTAGATGTGCAGGATCATAAGCCCAACGCTACGTCTGGTCACATGCATGCATCCAGCATCAAACGATGGACAAACAATGCAAAAACATGCAAATCGGGCCCACGGCATGTCCACCGATAAACTCCTGCGTGCTGCAGAAAAACTACAAGACGTCGCGAGTAGCGTCGAGAGCTCTGGAACGGTCGTCGGTCAGCTCCAAGCTGGTAGTCCGCCACCAGTTGATGCACCGGTACCGCCAGGGTCCGCATCAGGGATCTGCACGAATATGGACACGGCCGAGTGGTCACAGTAAACTGTACAGGTTGACAGGAAGGTCACAAATCACAACTGAAACTAGTCATCAGGTCGTACTAGTGATACTAGTGAACACGGCTGAAAACAAGGTCAAAATGAAAGGAAAAGATGTGGAATTCATCAGATATCCCACTGATGATTACTTTACTTGCAATGAATTGCAGCCATACGGTAGGTGAAACGAAAGGTCATGTTCACATACATGTAGACATAGGGTTACTATATAACCGTATGCACAATTTGTGTGTAACACCCGCCTCTTGTTTGTTTTTTGTTCCTGTGGTTTATAACCACTGGGTAAGGGGGGGTCATGTAGACACAAAAACAAGGCCGGGGATTGAACTCGGCCCCTCAAGTCATGGCTTGTATTGGTCTAGATGCTTCCACCAGACGCGGAAGCTTTGGGATAAAGCTAGTTTTAGAGTGCCTCTGCCCATTTTTGCATTGCAAAAGTGGAAGGGCTAGGATTTTGTTTGAGTTTGTTTTCTTTTTTAGCAGGTGTTGTTGCGGGTGTGAATAATGCTAGTGCAGGTATTTACAGATGAGTGGAGTGTGGAAGGGAATGTGGGACGGAGCTCCGTGGTTGGGTTAAATTTTTGTTACCATTACACATCAACCGCATCACTTGTATGTTGCAACCACACCCTTGACTCCATCGCACCAACCTCCACCCTGAACACATTTTCACCCAATATTGCAAAAGGGTACGTGTAAGGATTACCCACAAAATTCGAATCTGTGTATGCCCTATCCAGCGTTCAGAAGAATAAGACTCCCCTACCCACTGACCTGAGAATATTAACACTTTATCCATGAACAACGAGAAGACGCAGCATGTCGATGCTGCATGCGATGCAACGTCGACATGCTGATGCCATCACTCGCTTCGAACATTCACAAACCCCTCATTTGAGGGGTTTGTGAATGTTCGTGGGGGGGGGGGTTGCATATGGTTGGCATGGGGGGTCCGAGACTCCCCATGCATTGAAAGGGAACCTGCTGGGCCCTGCTACCGCGGGGCCCAGCAGGAGCTAGCGCCAAAAAAAAACCCTGAAACCCCGAATGTAATTCGGGGTAGGGTTTGACTAAGGTTTGAGTGCGAAACCTTTATGGTTTGCAAGCAAAAAAGAGAAACAAAAATCATTGTTTCCAATCGATCTTGAAAACGGGTGTTTTCGCTCGATTGCGATCGAGCGATGAGCACTTATGCTTTTCTTCTTTTGATACGTAAACCCCTCTAGTTTGATTTAGGTTTTCATGTTTTGCGCGGTGCTCTCGATCGCAATTCTCGCATGGGAGCGAGAATAGCAAGGGGGGTCGACATGCCCCACCTCGTTTCACTCGATCAGCGGCGCATGCCTCTGATCGAGCATGGTGAAGCGAGTGGGCAGGGCAGGCTTATTTGTAAGTTGCTGGATAGGGCGTTCCTTACCCCCTCGCGGATTGGGTGTTATGGTTATTATGCCCATTGCAAAGAGGGCCTTCTCATCTCCACAGACGCTCCCAATAGTTGCGCTAGCCATCACCTTCACCCAAACAGTTTATCCTTCCAGGACCTATTTGAAACGCTCCTCCACAACCTCCACCCACACCCAACATACCAACTCTCATGGACCCAAAGTCACCCCTCCATTCCCTTTGACTGTAAGGGCATGGATAACAAACTCGTCTCCATGCCCATTAACTTGCAAGCACAAGACCTTGTGCTCCGGATCTTCTATCGCTACATTCGAGTTAATGCATGCTATTAATTCCTCCCACCACAGGCATCCCCGAAATGCCACCGCCACCAAGCGGAGGAAACAATAGAACATTGTTTCCTCACATGCCCGCATCTTCCTCCCCTCACCCACAAACTCTACATCCTATATGATTCAACCTTTCCAAACCAAATCCCGGACACCACAGACCTCCTATTGGGCCCTCTAATACATTACTCGCATCCCCTGCGGGAACTCCTCATAGCGTACCTCTTCCATGAAATCTGGCAAGACCAATTGGTCCAAACCTTGGAGATCGACCTTCAAGGGAATACTGATAGAGGAAGATACCACGATACCCTATATTTCTTGGTCATTGACACGGACACGCTCTTCAGCTGGAACACAACATTACATATCCCGCTTCAATTTCCGTACGATATAGATGCCCTGTCAAGTGAATTTTTGTTGTCAAAAGCAACATCTTAATTTCTTGATGGCCAAATACGCCGCAAAGTGTGATGTGGTCATCCCATCTGCCTCGCCTTGACAAGACACAAATGATGTCCCAAAGAGACCCTTGCTAATCATGAAGTAGTTCAAAGGATACATCATGAAGATAGATTTCTACTTCATGAGCATAGATAAATGACAAATCAAATGCAGGTAGAGTCTATGGGAACTGCAATATTGAGGACAGTAAACTACTCTCACAACGTGGACATAATGTGCCCCGTGCATTGAGGGTATTTTCCACTAGCGATCGCACATCAACTCTAAATAGCTACAAGACCAAGGTCCTTCATCCTGTAGGCCACCTGAAGGACTGCTTTGGCATCCTTCGCGGCCTCCATAAAATGATACCTGATTAGGTTGTTGTCCACGTAACAAAGGACGCCTATGAAGTTTGGTTTTCCGTTTGGGAAAGAGAGTCGGGTCAATGTCACTCTGCTCATAGCTAGCATATGTTAATGTGACGGTGGTCTCCTGGTTCCAACAACGGGCTGACTGTTTCAGGTTGTTCAAGGCCTTCCGCAAGCGCCATACGTTTTCACCGACCTCAAAGCCAGGTGGCTCGGCCACGTACATCGACTCCTTTAGGGTGGCATGGAGGAACGTATTCTTCACATCCATCTGGTGCACGTCGGAAAGGAGCAAACGGTGGAAATCCAAGTGCAAGACCCATATGGGGGTTGTTGGAGTTCTTCATTGACGATCACTTAAAGAAATAAAATCTTGTAGAGTTTTAGCATCAAACTACACAATTTATGATGCTCGTCATTCGCCTTCAAGGACAAATGAGCCTGGTAGAAGTATCACTCAATGAGTTGTTTTCATTTGCCATTAGAAAGGTTTTCATCTCTTGTCCCTTCACGTTACATCAACTGTATCCCTTTTTTGGCCTAATGATCACCCTCTCATAGTTGTACAAATAGTTTGGTTGCAAAGGAAAACTTTTGGGATTGGAGGCTTCAACTTTTCCTCTTGGGATGGACTCTTCTTGCTTGCAAAAGAAGCCCCATTGTTCTCAAGTCAAATGGCCAACTCAAAATCCCTTGAAGTTTATTGTGGCCATTTTAATGTGAAGTGGACGAGAAGTGAATGTACCTTCTTCATAAGTCGTAATGAAAAGTATATCTTAAATATCACACTGAAAGCAAGCAATCTTCACATTCACAACGAACCAACCTTGCATGTACACACTCTTTTTGATGCACATGAAATGTGTTTAATATATTTCATGTTGCCTCGTGCTTTGATTCTACAGGCCAGTCCCCCCTTCCACCTGAACCTTTGACTGTGTAGGCTACTTGCATAGCGTCCGACTCCTCACAGTGGGAGCAGGCCATGAAAGCAAAACTTGACGCTTGTTCTGAGCATGGTGTCTACGAGCTTGTTGGCCTTCCATTTGGGCACAAAGCAATGGCCATTAAATAGCTGTATCGGTGGAAGCTTAATCGTGATAACACAATTGAATGGTACAAGCCAAGACTCACACCAAAGGGATTTTCTCAAGTCCCTGGGGTCGACTTTGATGAGACATTCACTCCAATGCGTCACTACACCACCACCAGAGTACTCCTCAGCCTAGTGGCACAACATGAATGGGATCTAGAACAAATGGACGTCAACAATGCTTTTTTCCATGGCAAACTGGACGAGGTAACTTCCATGGCGCAACCACCTGGTTTTGCGGTTGGCACTCATGGAGTATGGCTTCTCTGCAAGGCCCTCTATTGGGTAAAGCAACCCCCATGTCTACTATGGTCCCCCCCTCTAGTCCATACTCTCTTCCTGCGTGGGCCTCTCCCATGTACGCATCTCGGTGCCCCTCTTCTAGAGTTGTCATCACCCCTGACCCGTCTAAGAATGATTGCTAGTTGGACGCTGCCCTTTCCCATGTCGTCCACCAAAGTCATCTTCGTGACCAGGGATGTAAGAGTGGATGTTCTGGGTCAGAGTCACTTGCATGTGTTGGTGATGAGACCTCGCTCTACGTCAGGTCACATCCACGGGTGTCTTCTAGCTGATGTGTCATGGATTGAGGAGTGGCGACTAGTCCATCTACCTCGTTGTCTCGTTGCCTATGGCTGGTGTCTTCCGCCGCACGCAACGGTTGCCGTAGTTAGTCATGACCCTACCACTGTTCGCATGTCGGGTGGCTTTTGGATCCTTGACTCCGGTGCCATCCACCACATGACTTCGTCGCGTTCCTCGTTTGTCTCACATGGTCTTGTTGGCTCTGTCCGCTTTGTTCTTTGTGGCTCCTGCCAACTATTTTCCTGTCGAGGGCGTTGGGGTCATCCAATTCGCTGGGCCCATAAGAGAACTTTTCTTGCCTGTTTTGTTCTATGTTCCCTCTCTTGAGTTGAGTGTTCTCTTTGTCACGATGCTAGATGACCAGAGCATGGACTTCTCCACTACTCGTGACATTGCCTTAGTTTCTCATCGCACTTCTGGTCGCATCTTGCTAGAGGGCACCAGCTGTGATTGCCTTTTTCGCGTCCCCTCCATTGCCCCTGCTCGTGCCTCTTATGTCTTATGCTCGCTCTTTTTCCCTTGCGCACATGTAGTTTCTGCACCGCCACCTGTGCCACATTCACACTGTCGCCATTAATAGCCTGCTTTGTCTGCTTTGTGTTGACGGTATTGATGTTTTCATCTCTCTCGCTCCATGCCCTACTGACTGCCTCGACTATGTTCAAGGCAAGAAGCATTGCTCTCCATTCTCCTTGTCTGAGTCACACACCTCCCAACCCCTTGGCCTCGTGCACATAGATGTCACGGGGCCCCTTCCTAACGAGGCTATGGAGGGAGGTTGGTTGCTATGTCCTCTGTCTCACTGATGCATTGGGTCTTCGCTCTCAAGAAAAAAATGACATTTGTCGCACCCTTGAGTCTTGGCTTCCCCAGGCTGAACTTGCCTGTGATCTCCAGCTTCATGTCTTCTACTATGACCATGGAGGAGAATTCATGGGACCCATTGCCCATTTCGTTACATCCTACAAGATGTGTATGGAGTCTGTGGCTCCCTACACACCTCAACAAAATGGCGTCTTAGAACACTAGAACAAGACACTCGCTGACGGTTTCCGCACCCTCCTTAGTGCCTCTGACCTCCCTCCTCTTTTCTCCTTGAGGCCATGTCTTATATGACTTGGGTCTGGAACCGTGTTCCCCACGGTCCTCTCCCGCGTCATGTCACCCCTTTTGAACGTTGGTCTGGGTGTCGTACCGACCTGCATCTTGCTTGTGTCTGGGGTTGTGTCGCTACTGTCTGGCTTCCCGAGGACCTTCGGGACTAAAAACTGAGTCCTCGTGCACTCTTGTGCACCATCCCTGGTGTCTCTGCCATGTCGAACGCATGGCTTTTATGGGACCCAGACTGTGCTCATGTGGATTCTCACAACGTTCTCTTCTTTGAGGATGTTCAAGCAGTCATCTCATTATTGGAACGTGGAGATCTCCTCCACTCTCAAGCGAGATGGCTATAGCCGTATCAACGTCAACCCATCACTCTTTCGAAGCATACCCTTGGAGCCCTTTATGGCCATTCTAGTATATGTCAATGACCTCCTCATTGCTTCACCCAATCCTGTTACAATGCAGTTAGTGAGGTCCCTCTTGTACTCCACGTACAAGATGAAGGACCTGGGTCAAGCTCGATTATTTCTTGGCATGGAAGTTGAGCGTGACCGCCAACGTCGCACAATGTACGTATACCAGGCTGCCTGCATACGTAGCTTGGAGGAGCGCTTTGCCTCCTCGTTGACTGACATCCCCATTGCGTCCACATCAATGACTCTAGCAGGTCAGCACCTACTGAAGTCACTCTTCACACCCCAACTCGGAGGGCTTGTCGATGTCACCGACTACCTCCGTGTGATCGGGTCTCGGATGTACCTCACTATTGCCACTTGAGTAGATGTGGCATTCTCGGTTAACTTCCTGGCTCACTTCTTCCAACTTCCTCGTCAGAGGCACCTTGATGCAGCACTACATGTCATTTGGTATGCGCTATCCATGGCACATGTGAGGCTGTGCTAAAGAGCATAGTCCTTTGTGGTCATTGACGGGGAACTGGGCTCAAGACACTGATACCCACAGTTGCATTGGGTACATCTTTCTTGTTGGTGGGACTCCTATCTCTTGGAAGAGTGAAAAACATTGATACATTGCACACAACTCCAGTGAGGCAAGGTACGTAGTGCTTGGTCTAGGTGCGTGTAAAAATGTGTGGTAGTCCCGCCAACTGCAACAGCTTCATGTGCCAATTTGTTACATCACATTACGTTGTGAAAATCAAAGCACCGAGACAATCGTTGAGCATGCTGGCCTACATCACTCGTCCGCTAAGCACATTAACATTGAGAACCACTATGTACGCAAGTGCATTGCCGTTGGAGAAGTTCAAGTTGCTTGGGTCGATAATCGTTAGTAGTGTGCAGACTTTCTCACCAAAGCTCTTAGCAGTGGGATGTTCAAGGCTGTTGTACATGTTTTTGGTCTGTTACGTGCACGTGTTGTTCCCGGTTGATGTGCATACTCTTTGTCAGTTGATGTCGATGGTGTGGTTTTATACTACGTTGATCTCTGTGGTGTGTGGGGTGTTCTTTGGTGGGTCATGGGGGAGTATTGGTTGTACCTATAAGACATGCAAGTGACCTCTTGACTCAGCCCATGTGGATAAACCATCACTACAGGTGACTAAACTGACATGAAGCTCAATCCTCACATGTGGTCATCTGAGCATCTCTAGCGTATCAGCCGGGTGCAAGATTGGCGTGAGCTCCATCATGTCCAGAAGTGCCTGAGAGTATAATTGCTGGTTCCAGCATGTTGCGATTAGCATTGACTGATCTAACATTCGGGAGTCACACACAGAGATACATGTATCCACATACGCTTGTGGTTGATGTGGTTCTCTTTAGGTCAATATGCATGCCTAGTTAGCAGTGTTTGTGTTGAGAACTAGGTTGTTCATCCTCGGTTATACCGAAGTCTAAGGAAACCACAGCGGAATTTCGCTCACCGGTTCGGTTCGACCCCGGGGTGGCGGCCGGGCCCCATGTCGAGCCATTCATGTGGGTGGCCTGGTCGGCCGGTTGCTATCATCTTGCTCGCTTATGACTCCCGCTCCTGTTGTCAACTCACGCTAACTTCACACACAAGGATTCTAACGCCTTGGTCTTGACACCGCCATGGCCTATTGTGTTCTCTTGCATGCTAGGTGGCTTAAGCCGACAATTAGCAACACCTATAAAGGGGGTCATTGCTAATGAGGATTGGCCTCAATGAAGCAGCAAGTCTTGGATGATGTAGCATTGGGGGCTGTGTTGACCTCCTTGGTCTTTAGCCTAGGGTGGCTGGGTCGTTATCCAGACCCTACGATGTTGAGGACACAGCTTGAATAGAGGAAGTCCTCAATATCAGCAGGGGGGCAGCCAACAATGCGCTAGGCCTTGATGGCACCCATGAAGATGATCAGGATGGCCTAGGTGGCAAGGATGGAGTGGGTGTAGATGAGGCTTGTAATCGGAGACAAATGAGGAAGAGAGCAAAAGGGTGTAAGCGAATGAGCGATGCTTCTCCCTCACAAGCTTAAATCCATGACATGGATCTAAGCTCAAGCCTTTTGTGAACACTGAGAAACATGGGAAGAAATGTGCCATACTCAAGGGGTTGTGACAAGGCTCTGGCAGTGAAGCAACCCCTACCCGCGTGTCAAATGCAGGATGGAGCTGGCCTCCAACCCTAAAGTCGAGCCTAACCTCACACATTAAACCGAGAGCAATTGCTACCTTACGCAGGTGAGAAAAGGAGGACAGTCCGGGAGGTAAGGGAATGGAGAAACCTCCTAAGAGACAGCAAAGATCTTAAGTAATGCAATCTGTGAGAGTGTAGGTCATAAGGGGCACAATGCAACAAACGAAATTGGGTATGGTGAAGTGAAGGCAAAGATCTGGTTGGAATAATGAGAGTTGGATAGAACAATGAGCAATTAAGTCGTTCCTCCAAACCCAAAATCCAACCTCCAAACCTCCCTCAATCCGTCTCAAACTGCCTATACCGATCTTCCTCTCAACCCCCTCCTCCCTTCCTCCCTTCCATCTTCTTGTCTCTTTCTCTCTATTTCACTAGCATACACACTCACACACACTCTTCCTCTCTCTTTCTCTCTCTCTCTCTCTCTATCTCTCTCTCTCCCTCGCCCCTCCTCTCTCGCTCTCTCTCTCTCTCTCTCTCTCTCTCTCTCTATCAACACGCATGCAAACTTTCAGGCAAACCCCCTCTTGTTTGTGGTCATAGGGAATATTCTCCGTCCTCTCTCTCTCTCCTTCCCTTCCCCTCTCCCTCTCTCTCTCACACACACACACACTCTCTCCCCCTCCTCCCTATCAACCTGACTATCATCCTCCAATTATCCCTTTGTCTTTTTTTCTTTATCATAGAGTTGGCCTTGCACTTTGCTCGATCACCTTTATGTCCTACAATCCCGCTGTTGATGTCCCATTTCATCACTCTCTCCACTGCTTTTTATTGCTAGCTTTATTTCTCATTGTTATTAATTTCTTTTCCGAACATGAAAGTACCCCGATTGTAGCTACCATCCATTAGTCTGATATGTTGATTCTCCACATTCCATAACTCAAGGCATGGGCATCTCATGGGCTGTCCCCTCCCCCTCCCTCTACCTATATTGTACTTGAGCTAACCTGCCTTGTTGCCTTCACGCTCATCACTATTTCCTCCTATGAACTACTCTCTTTGTTCTAAGTTTTCTGCATAAAAACAAGACGTTATCATTTAACAACAAGATGCAACTGTAAAGCAACCCATGCATGTAGTCTCTCTCAACCTCTTAGCGTCTCAAGGAATTTCCATAGTTGCAAGGTTCCTTGGTGAGCTTTTTCCTACCTTTTTTGTGTTGTAACAACTACAAGTGACTCGTCATCAAAGGCATAGAAAATTTAAGAATAACATTGGAAAAATGAAATACATGGAACTATGCCAAAGCTTTTAATGGAATGTTCATCACTTTGTATTACAAGGGATAATCCATGACCGGAAGAATAAGTTTTCACTATATCGCAACCGAGCAAAAATACACTCGAAGGACCAAAAACATGCATCCCCCAATTTCATGTGTAAAGTACATTCAAACCCTATCCTATAACATGCTTGAAGTTCTTGGTGTTTTCATGACATAGACACGTGCCGAGCTGTGTGGTAGCAAGTCCTTGCAAGTTCCTTCTCTACGGAAGCCTCCATGTAAGCATTCTCCGTCCAAGCTAAGCAATTACAAATCCCTTTAAAATTGGTTTCCCGATAGTTCAGTGGAAATGATTGCATCAGAATCTTCACAAAGCATGCAAGAGACATCACATTGACCTTAGACGTTCCTATGTAATGGAGACTGTGTATGTTTCAATTGTCGTGCCTTTGGTACTCGTGGAATGTCATCCGAACTATGGGTGGTGTTGACATATGTGTCATGAGCCAGAGGCAGATTGTAAACATGGTAATGTACAAATTTGACAGGTTACCAAACTTATGGCAGTTTCACCATGTATAGTTGGTAAACAGATTTTGGCAAATCATCGATGTCCGTCAATGGTACCTGTGATAGTTCTCGTTTCTTTCCACATAAGTGTGCTCTTGCGTGTCTAATTTTTCAGCTAGACCTACAACACTTCTTTGTATAGTGGTCAACATTTGCACTCCTTCGTCGAGGTGGTGACGGGGTGATGTATGTCATCCTTGTTGCATGTCTAAAAACCAAGAACACGTGGTTTGATGCACTAAGTCTACATTTTGGGTGAAGAAGAGAAGATAAGCTCAGATTTATCCCAAACTTTTACATGAAACACAAAAAAAGTTGATTTTGAAATGGATGTGGTCCAGCTGATTGCCTTGACTTTTAGCATGTCCTCTACTCTGGTGTACGTTGTGATTTTTCTTCAATGCAAGTGATACCGAGATGATTTTTGAACATGGAAAATGAAAATTGGCACCACATAAATGATTCCTCAGATATGTCTGCCACAAAATGCACCTCACATTGTAATTGACATGAGCAACTTCGTCTAAGAAGTGATGTTTTCATCTTGACGAGAAAAAGTGGTATTGGTCCGTCAGGTCATGTCGTGTATTGTCATGTTGTAATATCTCATCTATTGTTGTGCCGTGTCATGTCGTGTTGTGTTGGTTATCGACGTGTCACCTTGTGTCATGTCATGTTGTATGGCATCATGCCGTACCGCTTTATTCCATTTTGAATTGTACTGTGGTGCAAAAAAAAAAAAAGTAATGTGGAGTCCCACCTTGACATGTTGTGTTCCCTCATTGCACCGAGCAAGGACAAGGTAAGATACAAGATAGATTAAGATATACGGTCCATGGTTGAGGGGTATGTACTTGTTTTGAACTAGAAAAGCACATGAGTATTGCGCCCATGTAAGAGTTGTATAAATTCTTAGCCTCCCCACCTGTCTCATTTACTTGGGATTGGATTGGAAAACATTAAATTAATTGTGGCCACATGTTTGCCCACTTGGAGTAGGGAGTGAACAACCAGTGGCATTGAATGAAAAATCCACATGTTTCAACTAGATTGAAAGTGACAAAGGCGACGATGCAAACGATCCGCATGAGACAAGTAAGGTGCAACGTGAAAAAGAGCAGAGGGAACACGATATGCAGGCAATAAGAGAGGGACACAGAACAGATGATCAAAGAGCACAGCATTAAGAGAAATACGGCAAGAGGAACAAAGGGAAACGGTGCCAATGCCGTGGCTGAACGATAAGTCCATGCCCTGTTCATCAATGGTGATCACGGAGAGGAGACTCACCTCAAGGTCAAGCACATATAGCACATCAAGAAGGAACAAGGCCCCACCAGGGCCAATAAAATGGACAACGCCAACACCATGAACCCGCAGTGTCTGACCAGAGCCAGTGCGTAGAGAGTGAACAGAACCGACTTGACCGAGGGAGACGAATGACGAACGACGGGAGGTCATGTGATGGGTGGCACTGGAGTAGATGATTCGGAAGCCAAAGGAAACACGGGTAAACGCAAGAACAAGGCAGACAACAAGAGTCCCCGAAAGGGATTCATGAGGCACACGACCTAGAAAAGTGGAGAACGTTGGTGACGGCCTCAATCCTCAATCCAAGAATGATCATCAGACTGTTGGAAAAGGAGCCATCCGGCTCAATTTTCAGGTCCACAGGAGCAAGTTCCAGGAAACTACCAGATGCCCGCTCCGATCGTCGATCCAACTTCACCATACGAAAGATCAGGTGGAAAAATGTCCACGGTCCAAGTTTGAGGCCGATCCAACAGTCGGATTAGGAGATATGAATTTTTGAAGTTTCCAGGGTCATCGACCGCCGATATCCGGGTGACCATGGGCGATTGCCCCATGCCTTAACCTGAGAAAAGAAAAATGCAAGAGGTCCAGGATCAAGACCTGATGGGAGAAATATCCAAAAAGGTCCTAGAATCTTGGGTTGCCTTATCAGAGTGTGCTGACTAGGAAGAAGGTACCTCTCCTTACTTTTTAGGTGAGGTGAGATCCTTGTGTGCTAGCCATGGATACATGGCGATTCTCCATGTGATTGTGGGTTATGTAACCGCTAGGAGTGTACCATGAGAGTATTTTCTAGCTATCTAGGTCGTGTGTGAGTGGCCAGCCCGATTGCTAGGCTGATTTCCTCCCTTGTGTGAGATTATGGACTCTAGTGTGTGAGCCTTAGCCTCCATGGCTAAGTGATGTGACTTGTGAGAGGGCTGACTTGCCCAAGCTCTAGGTCTATATGTACTCCATCATTTTGAGTGATTCAACAACCATTCTTTAGCAAAAATGATGCCCTTCTAGTCTCATATGTTCGTTGTTCCAAGGCTTCCTCTCTCCTCCAGTTCCAACACTTGGCATCAGAGCCAAGTTCTGCCACTTTCAGCCAGCACAGGCCGTCACTTTGAGAGTGACAGGTTGGGGTGAAACCTTCACCAAATTTGACAATCGACCACTGGATCTTAAATTTCAAAAGACAAGCTTTCTAACGAGCTCAAGGTCGCAAAGATCCAACGGTCGGATTGAGAGTTATGCTGAAAACAATGTCGGCCAGTGCTACACTCTTCTCTCCGAGTAAAACTGTCGCCTTGTGATGACCATAACTCTCTCGTTTCTTTGTCAAATTTGAAAAGCAGCACAAACTAATTGAATTATTTTTCCTAAGATTTCCATTGGTGCAAAAATATTTGCATTCCATCAGTACGTTTGGGAGAAACGCCGTTTACAAGCTGGCCGGTGTGAGCTGGAGTAGGAGCGGAAGCATACCCTGTTTTCAAAGGGCATATCTCTGAAAATCCCCTGTTGATTACCCTGTTTTATGGGTCTATCTGAAAGATTTTGAGCTGAATTTTCCAGTGGTGGGCTTAGTTTTTCAACATTTTCAGTCTGCTGGCCTCTACAGTCCATTTTCTGTTAGACAGATTTATGGCAAAAGTAGCAGCAGAAGTAGGGGTAGCGCCGCCACTCAAGGGCAGCGCTGAGCATCACCAAGGCTCAAAATGGCAGCAGCAGGCGTGGTAACAGCAGCCCAGCCCTTGGAGAGGCTGGAAGGACGCGCCAACTTCACGTTTTGGAAGATCCGTACCCGCCTCCTTTTGGAGGAGAGGGGTTTGTGGGAGGTGGTGAGCGGCGACGAGCGCGCTCCGCCTCCACAGGCAAAAGGCATCACCGCAGCGGAGGTGGTGGCGGGGAAGATGCCGCACAAAGGTGCAGCAGATGCAAGTTCATCTGCAACTACAGCGGCGGCATATGAGGAGTGGAAGAAGAAGGACAGGCAGGCTTACAGGCTGCTTGTCAACACCATCTCCAACCCGCATCTTCAGTACGTGAGTGACAAGGCTACTGCAAAAGAGGGGTGGGACACGTTGTGCAAGAAGTATGAGAGCAAGGATCCTGCATTCCTCATGCTTTTGGAGGATAAGATGATGGCGTTGAAAATGCAGGGTGGCGAAGGGATGGAGGCGTACTTGGATAAGGCAAAGGAGCTGGCGAAGCAGCTGAAAGCGGCCGGTAACCCTGTGGAAGACACGCGCTTCGTCCTTCTCTTGCTGAGGGGACTCCCAACGAGCTATGACACGGTGCGATAGACGTTGGAGTGCCAGCCAACTCTCGACCTCGACTTCATCTGCACGCACTTGGTGCAGGTAGAGCTGCGTCGCAATGCCGCAAAGCGTAATGGCGTTAGCAGCAGTAGTGAAGCAGCTTTCATGGCAATGGGCTCACGCAACTAGCAGCAGCAGCAATCCGGACAGCAGAGAGGCAAGAAGAAGGGCAAGTGCCATTATTGCCAGAAAGAGGGGCACTACAAGAAAGAGTGCTTCAAATTCAAGAGGGACCAGAAGGAGCAGGAGCAGGAGCAGCAAAAGCAACAATCTTCACAGCAACAGCGGCAGTCACAGCAACGTCAGCAGCACCAGCAGCAGCAGCAGTAGAACCAGACCAGCGTGCGCCATTTTGGCAACATGAACGTGGCCAAGGAGGTGCGCGACCGCCTCTTCATGGCGAAGTCTGACATGTCGCAGAAGGAGAAGGCAGATCTGGCGTGGTACAACGACTCTGGGTGTATGAAGAGTCTGACGCACCACAAGGAGTGGTTTACACAGCTGCTCTCCATTCCCCCCCCGTCCGATTGCTTTGGGTGATGATCGGGTGGTGTATGCTGAGGGGATTGGGATTGTGGAGATGTGGTTGGAGACCCCGCGTGGTATTGAAGCGGGAGTGTTCCATGGCGTGCTGTATGTACGTGATGCTGCGTTCAACCTTCTCTCAGTGTCCTCTCTCACCAACACAGGATTGCGAGTCGTCTTTGACAACGACTATGGCTACATCCTCGACAAGGAAACCGGAGAGGAGTTGGCCAAGTCGGCGAAAGAAAGCGACATGTACCGCCTGCTGGGGGCAACCAAGATCCCGCGCGAGCAGAGTCTTTATGCAGTGGTGCAGGCCACAGATGGCGAAATCTAGCATGCGCGCTACGGCCACATCGGTATGCGCACCTTGCAGCAACTTCAAACAAAGCAGATGGTGCGTGACTTACCGACCATCTCTAACTTTGAGCAGCGGTTGTGCATTGGCTGTTTGGAGGGGAAGCAGCATCGCGAGGCGTTCTCTGGAGCAGGGGAGCGCGCGAAGGAGGTGCTGGAGCTGGTCCACACGGACTTGTGTGACCCGATGCAGACCCAGAGCTTTGGAGGCTCTAGGTATTTTCTCACCTTCATTGATAATTTCAGCCGTTACAATGCTGTGTACTTCCTTTCCTCCAAGGACCAGTGCTTTGACAGGTTCAAGGAATTCAAGGCCATGGTGGAGAACCAGACTGGCAAGAAAATCAAGGCGCTGCACAGCGACTGCGGTGGAGAGTACTTGAGCAAGGAGTTCAAGGACTACCTCGCAGCAGCAGGCATCAAAGCGCAGCGCACCGCGCCATACTTGCCGCAGCAAAATGGCGTAGCAGAATGCGCCAACCGCACCATCGTTGAGTCGGCACGCTCCATGTTGCACGCGGCTCGCTTGACCTACGACTTTTGGGCCGAAGCAGCGAGTACTGCGGTGTACGTCAAGAATCGCAGTCCAACCAAGGCCCTGGAGCAGATGACGCCATACGAGGCGTGGTTCGGCAAGAAGCCGAGCGTGGGTCACCTTTGCGCGTTTGGCAGCTTGGCACACATGCACGTGCCAAAGGAGAAGCGGCAAAAGTGGGACGCGAAGAGCGCGCAGATGCTGATGATTGGCTACGATGTGGCAAGCAAGGCGTATCGCCTCTACAAGAGGGATGCAGGCCACGTCATCATCTCCAGGGATGTCGTCTTCAACGAGAGCAACGTTATCGATACCAACATTGTCTGTGAGGAGGCAGCAGAAGTAGCAGCTGACGAGGCAGTGGGAGCAGATATCCTTCCTGACCCAGTCTCTCCTGATCCTTCCTCCACTGTGACGATGGGAGAACCAGTCTACTCTCCCATGTCTGATGCAGCAGATACAATGGCCTCATTGGCAGAAATAGAGGAAGAAGATGCACCACCATCAGCAAGAGCAGTTGTGTCGGCAGCACTGCACCAGCCGCCTGCTAACGCTCCAGCACCAGGTTGAAGGTACCCTCTCAGGGTGCGCTACAAGCCTGGTGAGCACGGGCATTTCTGGATGCTCCAGAAACTAGACCAGATGAACGTCGCAGTTGCAGCAGACTCTGATGAGCCGACATCGTACAAGGAGGCCATGGCGGCACCAGATGTAGCAGATTGGGCACAAGCTGTGTAGCAGGAGATACAGTCGCAGCTCGACAACGGTACGTGGGAGCTGACTGAGCGTCCACCTGGACGTAAGGTGATCAAGTGCAAGTGGGTGTTCAAGAAGAAGAGGGGTGCAGATGGCAACCTCGAAAAGTACAAGGCGAGGCTGGTCGCCAAGGGCTACTCGCAGCAGGAAGGCATCGACTACACTGAAACCTTTGCTCCTGTTGCAAAGTTTGCCTCTGTGCGCACGCTCCTTTCCTATGCAGCAGCAGAGGACTTTGAGGTTCACCACATGGACGTCAAGACGGCGTTCCTTAATGGTGACCTGGAGGAGGAGATTTACATGGAGCAGCCGGAGGGGTTCATCATGGATTGCCAAGAGCACCTGGTTTGCAAGCTGCAGAAGTCGCTGTACGTGCTCAAGCAAGCATCGCGTGCTTGGAACCAGAAGTTGGATGCGGCGTTGCAGTGCATGGGGTTCGAGCGCTGCGAGTGTGACTATAGTGTCTATCACTGGCAGCATGAGCATGAGGTCCTTATCATCATCGTGTATGTGGATGACATGCTGCTCCTTTTCAACACCATGTCTGCACTGTAGGAGTTCAAGGAAGCCATGCAGGAGCGCTTCCAGATGTCTGATCTCAAGGAGGGATCATACTTCCTCGGTATCCAGATCACGCGTGACCGCAAATCACGCTCTCTCTCACTGCAGTAGAGCCGCTACATCAAGGATGTTTTGCAGCGGTTCAGCATGGTAGAGGCCAAACCGATCGGCACGCCGCTGGAGATGCGGTAGTACCAGAGTGCCGTCGGCAGTCTCATGTACCTGATGGTGGCAACCAGACCGGACCTCGCACAGGCTGTTAGCGCTGTGAGCCAGCACGTGGCCAATCCCGGACCTGAGCACCAAAAGGTAGTGAAGCGGATCTTCCGCTACCTTGCTGGAACCATCAACATCGACATCACCTACAACGGCAACGACAACAACATCATCCGCTACACAGACGTAGATTGGGCTTCAAACCTTGAGGACCGCAAGTCCATCTCTGGACATGTGTTCCTCATGAATGGTGGGGCCATCAGCTGGTGCAGCAAGCGGCAGGTGGTCGTGGCCACCTCAAGCACGGAAGCTGAGTACGTCTCTCTCAGCTTTGGAGCCAAGGAAGCAGTTTGGCTTCAGCGTCTCAGGGCAGAGATGAGTGGGAGTGGAGCAGTTCCAGTTCCTGTGCGCGTCGACAACCAGAGCGCAATCGCACTCGCCAAGAATCCTGAGCACCATGCATGCACCAATCACATTGACATCGCATATTACTTCATCAGGCACATGGTGCAGGAGGGTGCTATCAAGCTGGAGTTTACTCCAACCAGCAAGCAGGTCGCTGACTTCTGTACCAAGCCAGTGACCCGTGAGAAGCAGCAGTTTGGCATGAAGGCATGTGGACTCAGCCCACTCTGACTGCGGCAAAGTGGGAGATTGTTGGAAAAGGAGCCATCCGGCTCAGTCTTCAGGTCCATAGGAGCAAGTTCCAGGAAACTACCAGATGCCTGCTCCGATCGTCAATCCAACTTCACCATTGGAAAGACTAGGTGGCAAAATTTCCACGGTCCAAGTTTGAGGCCGATCCAACAGTCGGATTAGGAGATATGAATTTTCGAAGTTTCCAGGGTCATCGACCGCCGATATCCGGGTGACCATGGGCGATTGCCCCATGCCTTAACCTGAGAAAAGAAAAAGGCAAGAGGTCCAGGATCAAGACCTGATGGGAGAAATATCCAAAAAGGTCCTAGAATCTTGGGTTGCCTTGTCAGAGTGTGCTGACTAGGAAGAAGGTACCTCTCCTTACTTTTTAGGTGAGGTGAGATCCTTGTGTGCTAGCCATGGACACATGGCGATTCTCCATGGGATTGTGGGTTATGTGACCACTAGGAGTGTGCCATGAGAGCATTTTCTAGCTCTCTAGGTCGTGTGTGAGTGGCCAGCCTGATTGCTAGGCTGATTTCCTCCCTTGTGTGAGATTATGGACTCTAGTGTGTGAGCCTTAGCCTCCATGGCTAAGTGGTGTGGCTTGTGAGAGGGCTGACTTGCCCAAGCTCTAGCTCTATATGCACTCCATCATTTTGAGTGATTCAACAACCATTCTTCAGCACAAGTGATGCCCTTCCAGTTCCATATGCTCGTTGCTCCAAGGCTCCCTCTCTCCTCAAGTTCCAACACAGATAAGGCCCCCTCCACACATCTGAAGGAGGCACCACGAAGGGTCACATCCAACTCACAAACAGAAACACGAAATCAGCTACTCACACTCTCACCTCTCTGAGAACAAAGCTGGAGAAGCTCCGTAAGATGGCGCTCGAGGGCACGCTCCGCGTCACTATGGTTAGAAGAGCGGTCAAAGGAGCGTGTGTCGGAGAAGTGGGCGTCATCTCTTGGTGAAGTGGGCATGGAGTAGTGAACAAAAGGGGGACCATAGTAGGGCGGTCGCGAGGGTGGCGGTATCAAGCCCCACGGACTAGAGTGAGGTGCCAACGGATGGACAGGTGCAAGGGTGGTCATGAGGACACAGGCAGAGGATGAAGAAGAGGAGGGTGATGCAACCTTCACAGCAGCTGTGGCAAAGGAGGAGGCAACACCAGTACGTGCCCAATGGGCACACATGGCAGATGCAAGACAAGAGTTGTCACGAGGTACAGGCAACTTTAGAGCAGACCGCCACGGCTTCCCCCACCGCCAGACAGGCCACCCCTATCACGTGAAGTAGCGTGAATGGCTTGAGCAGCTTCAGTGGAATGAGAGGAGGAGGTGGAGGAAGTACCTCCAGGTAAGGAGGGTGAGGCATATGTGAGTACAACAAGAGTTATACGATGCAGAAACATGTTTTGCAAGTTGATCTGCCGGTCATTGAGCTGAGCGGCTGCGAACTCATATCGTGGTCCAATCCCCGGGGGAGAATTGGGAGGGACTGGGGCAACAACAAGGCGCTCAAACTCAACATGAGAGACATGCAGATACAAGGTAGAGAGCTCGGGGATAAGACCAGCGACAATGGAGAGACAGCCAGAGAGGAGGACCTAGGGCTGCAGTTCCAAGGTCGCGCAGAAGGCGCAGATAACGCGCCCAATACTCATGGGCCGTCTCATCTGTGCACATGTGGAGTGTGTTGAACTGCACAGTGAGGGAACTTTAGGCAACATGCCTGGTCACGGTCTTGTGGTGATGAATGAGCACGTAAGCAGCAATAGGGTCAGCAGGGGTGCCACGTGCCAAGTCAGCATTATACGTACCAATGTCGTCGAGAAGGTCCTCAGACCCAAAATTGATGAGCGCCCAAAAAGCACAGGTAGCCTCAACAGGCTAAGGAAAAAAGGGCAGCTTGGCCGAGGAGTAGTCCTTCAAAACCTCACAATGGGCCCAAGTATTGAAGCGGGTCTCCAAAGAGGAGAAGGCTAGCTTCGATGTGAAGTGTGGTAGTGAGCTCTCAAAGTCTTTCTGGATGGCGGGGAGGAGAACCCGGGCGAGGAAAACTACTGAGAAGGCGGGTGAGGATGAGTTGGGAGTAGTGCTAGAATGAGTAGTAGACATAGTAGAAGCAGTCTTGTTAGCATCTAGAATAGTAACAAGAGCAGGCACAGGTTGTAAGCGTTCTATGACTAGGTTTGCCATGGTTGTGGCCAGTGCCTGGGGTGCGTCTAGCCCCTATGGTAGCTCTTCCTCTATTCTACGACAGTGCCTGCTATGCCTCACTAAGGGTAGCTTGCAACTGAATCAAATGCAAAGGAGTAGGGGTAGAGAAGAGAGGAGTGTGCTCGCCAGGCCAGCGACGTGGGAGCAGTGGAAAGAGAGGCGGCACCACCACAGTCGCGGAAGAGAAAAGCACAACCACCCATGTAGCGATAGTCACCGTCAGGCAAAGAAGGCCAGTGACAGTGGCTCTAACCAGTGCTACTACTGCACAGGCAACGAGGGCACTCGTGGTGCATGAGATGATGAGGTGCACAAGTAGAGGTGAGAACAGCTGCCATAGTGGATGCCCAAATGGATTTGACAGCACATGTAGTTGCATCAGTTGTAGAGGATGCAGCTGTGGCGACAATAGCAGTGGCTACCATGACATGCATGACAATGTTGGCGGCGGCAGCAATGAGCAAGGTAAGGGATGATGCAGCATGTGTGTATGCTCTGCCTACTGCACTCTGTGTTGGTGCCTTGCTGGCATGTGCCGTGGCTGAGAAGGTTGAGGCTGCACCTTCTGTGGCATCAAGGCCCGCCCTGGCCAAACTGATGGTGTCAGTATGAATGGAAAGAATGGGAATTACTCCTGCCACCTCACGTGTTGTGGACGTTTTGGTGGTGCGAGCTTCAGTTGGTCATGAAGTAGGGTCTCCCCGGGGAGGTTGCATAACTGAAGGACGAGGTCAAGAAGGTGGAAGGTCGTTATCAGTGTACACCTGGTGGTCAATTTCACATTCAGGCGCATCAGCTTGGGCAGCTAGGTCATGCCAGTAAGCGTTGTCCAGGATGTGAAGCCACGGTGGAGTGTCATTGTTGTCGATGTGCAGGGGCTGGTCAAGCACCAGGCGATCCTCCCTTTCAGCATGCTCAGCGTGGCGGACTGTCGTGTGAGGAAAGTCCAACTCTTTATCAAGAGGACCGTCTAGCGGTGGTGAATCCAAGGTGGTAGACGGGTAAGCTGCAGACGCAGTAAAAAATGTTGCTGCCATTGGCTATCACCGTGTGCCGATGCTTCTGTTGACGTTGGAATGCGAGGATGGGAAACCGCCCTTATGCTTTTACAATGTATTGTGATGCTACTGTAGAGTGAGGAAGGAAGGACAACAGGCGGCGGGCACCAGTGTCCAATTCACAAGAGAGGAAATTACTGCTTGAGTTGCACAAGACACAGTCCACTATAGAGATGCCACTGTCCAGGGTAAGGGAGTAGCAAAGCTGCTTGCGGGTGGAAGAAGAAACCCAAGACGTACTAAAGTGCACTTGCGACCTACAATTGTGGATGCTGACACGGCCAAGACGGCTATGGCAGTGGGAGAGCAGGCTGTGCGCGGCTGTTGGCAAATGCCAGAGATTGGAGGTGCTACAACCTCCCGTCCTGTGCGGAGAAATGATGAGACTCTCATGAGCCGCAGATCAACGAGGAAGTGAGAGGAAGCTTGCACTACTCTCTACAATTCTTCCAAGCGAGAGCATAGATTGTGCATGTGCGGGTGCAAGTTATAATGCGTCACACGCCATGGATGTGGCAAGCTCTTTAACTTGCTATGTTAAGCCACAAGAAAGACAAGGAATCGGGGGTAGGGGGCGAGATTGTAAGACTGGTGAGTGCACTTCCCCACTGAGCAGATGCTTGAGCCAACATGCACCGCCACCCAGAGGTTGAGCTCAACCTCTTGGAGTTGACCGTTGGTGGCTTCTCACCAGTGCACAACCATATGCTGACATGATGGCCCCCTAAGGATCCGAACCCAGGAAAGTAATGTAGCTCCCCCAAAACACCCAGATGCGAGTCAGTGATACAGGGGTCGGCAATCATGATTGAGAAACTGCTAGGAAGCTTCCTAACCTCGCTGCTGTTGACATGGTGACACTGTCGAGTCAGAAGGCACACTAGCAAGCAAGCAGGTGTAAGAAACAACAAGGATCAGGCCAGGGAAGCGTGCAAAGTCTCATAAGCTTCAATAGTTTAGCAGTGCAAAGAGAAATGACAACTGACAAGCAGAAAACATAAATAGCTGCCGCGAGGCACGGCGGGTGACGCACATGAAAGTGTCAGTTTGTTCTAAAATCGTTCCAAAACCACTGTTTTGGCCGTAACTCCACGCACATGTATCCAAACGCAACACCATTTGAATGTAGAGATGCATAATCTCAAACCAGATGCTACGACTAGTCACACGTGCAAGTCCGAAATCGTTTGGTAGAAAGACAATACAAAACATGCAATCGGACTCGAGAGCCAGTCCGCCGAGAAAAATCTAACATTTGCACAAAAGCCTCAAAGCACCTCGGCAAGCACCCAAGACGTCGTGGCAGTTGTCTGGCAACTGCTGGTGGGTTGAGCCACCACTCGTTGGTGCTCTAGCGCCAGTTGCGTCCGCATCAGGGATCTGCACAAGCATGGACACGGCCGAGTGGTAAGGGAAAGATTTTGAAATAGACGGGGACGACTCACGAAGATTTTCACATCACAATACTCCTGCATGACCCGATGGTGCACATGTCCATACATATGCAAAACTGGCATTTGTGCGCAACAAGATGCTCAACATTCCACGCTTAAACACCGCACTCTCAACCACTCTTAGGCAAAGGGTGGAGTCCGATAGAAGGAATGGCCACCATGAGCTTTTCGTGGGCAAGCGCCCTGGTCAAGAAGTCAGCTCGCTGTATGATCGTGTCGACACAGATGACGGAGATCACCTATCTCTCCACAAGATCACGCACAAAGTGATGCTCAAAAACAATGTATTTCATGCATGCATGAGATACACCAGATATCTCTGCAATGGAAAGAGCTCTCTAGTTTTCACAATGTAGGATGATGCAAGGCACAGACTGACTCAACTCACGAAACAGACATTGTAGCCACACCGCCTAAGCGGCCCTAGCCACCAGAGCAACATACTCAGCCTCTGATGAGCTACGTGTAATACAACCCTACTTTCCACTATGTCGCAATGACACAGCAGCACCACCAAGCACGAAGACGTAGCCTGTCTGACTGTGCTCATCACGACTCCATGCCTTGTCATTGTCTGTGTAGCTGTCGACTACCACCAAACACTACCGTCAAAAGCAGAGTCCGAGGTACGGTGTGGACACCACGTACCGCATGACTCAGATAGCTGTGTGAAAAGCTCTCACCCAAGGACACTAAGAAAACTATACAAAGAGGTTGACAGCGAAGGCAATGTCGGGTCATGTGGTAGTGGCCAAGTACATCAAAGAGCTGATCAGGCGCAAGTACAGGGTCACGTCCATTGTCTCCCCCAGCTCTGCTAGATCATCCACCTTTGAGCATCATGCCCCTCAGGTGTGATGGAGATGGAGCTGCTGGGCCATAACCACAGGTGAAAGAGGTGCATGCACTGGAGTGGGTGTGACAGATGGGACTATCGCTGGCACGGGATCAAGTAGCCAGAGGTGGCCAACACTGGCACGGAACAAGGTGTGTCAGAGGGGACCAGCACTGGCATGAAATCGAGTGAGCTAGAGGGGTCTGGCACTCGTATAGGATCAGATGTGTCTGAGGGGACCACGACTGGCACGGGCACGAGATCAGGTGTACCAGTGAGGTCTGACACTGGCATGTGATCAAATGGGCCAGAGGGGACTGATGAGGCTACTAGACCCACAGCCAAGATGGCCGGATCGTTCGCAGCCAGAGATCGGACCACTGTTGGTTTGTGAACCACAGACATGTCGTGACCTCTGGCCTCGCTGCACACTCACCTCATTGATGCAGGTGACTGATGTTGGAGTGACTCTGGCGCCGACATCACAACGTCCCTCGTGATGAGGCGTGCACAAGAAGTGGAGCTGTGACAATATGCATTGTGACTTTTGATAGGAGTGCTTCATTGACAGATGTTCTTGGTGCATTAACGCTAGGTTAATGAATGGGGATGGGGGCTGAACACCCGGGGTTGTGACTCTTAGGTTGTCTCGGCAGAATCCTGTCGATGTGCAGGTTCGCAGGATAATGCGACGAGGTTTGAGGTCGAGGTTCGAGGTTGAGGCTGTCTGAGCCTCGTAGTGCGAGCAAAGTTGGAGCTCGTCGCCCCAACTCCCGTGCCTCCATTACAAGGATCCTCAAGTTGCATCCGCCACGTGACTGCACCAACAGCAGTCGCGCGGGGACAGCCGCGACCCCCACAAATACAGCCGCTTATGCATCTGGGTGCCAGCAGCAACTACTTCTGTTACAACATCCTAGACTACGGTTTTCTTCACCAGCCACAGTTTCCTCCAACTGCTGTGACAATCGCCTTTCATGCGACTACCGCCTCTACACTCACAGCAGTACACGCAGCAGCAGCAGCAGCATTGTCCGCAGCAGCAGCAGCATCATGAGCAACAGTAGCAGCAACATCATGAGCAGCAACAACAGCAGTTTCAGCAGCAGCGTTGGCAGCCATGTCAGCCACAACAGTAGCAGACGCATTGGTAGCCTCAATTGTAGTACCAAGTCCACTCGTAGCAGTACACGCAGTAGCAAAAACATTGTCCGCAGCAGCAGCAACATTAGGAGCAGTAGTAGCAGTAGCTCTAGCAGCAGCGTTGGCAGCCGCGTCAGCCACAACAACAGCAGAAGCATCGGCACTTGCAGCAGCAGCGCGGGCAGTAGCAGTAGTATTGGCACTAACAGCGTGGCAGGCACTTTGGCCCCAACAGCGGCAATATTGGCTATAGCATCAGCAGCAGCACGTGCAGACGCAGCAGCACTGTTCGCAATAGTGCTCGCAACTACATTAACCACAACAGCAGTAGCATTGTCAGTAGCCGCAGCAGTAGCACCCGTTGCAGCGTGTTGTTTTTGCAACAGCGCTGGGAGCCGCACCAGCCTCAACATCAGCCACATCGGCAGCAAAGTGCACCGCTTCCGTGGTGCTGCCTCCACCACGCTGGCTCTTCGTGAGGCTCACTATGCACTTCCTCTTGGTGGTTACTACGAGTGAGGGCCGCCGCATGGTCACGCAAGACGTCACATAGACATGAGTAGCGACTGAGTGTCTACGTCCATGGCAGCGTCGTCTACTCGGACTGCTCGCCACCGACCGGTAAGCGTCTCCCCACCTCTTTCTCCTTTGGGGGGTCCTGCAGCCGCAGGTTTATCCCAATGTGTACGCTGCCTTTACAGAGTACGTTGTTTGCATTGTGAGTGCTCTCACTCGAACGACTGTAGCAGTTATAGACGGAGCTGCAGTAGCCGCCGCTATGTTTTCTGCTGCCGCTAGAGCCTCTCGTGCACCTGCCTCGACCTCAGCAGGACGTGCAACAGAGGCGTACACAGAAGCTGCGGTTGTCGTCGGTCCCATTGCTGCAGCAGCCGCTGGCATAGGTACCCAGATTTCTGCAGCAGCATCTGCCATTACATCTGCGACAGCCTCATCTGCATCTATAATAACAACGGTTGCAGCTTCCATTCGCACCTCGACGGCAGCCGTTGTCACTACAGTAGCATCTACTCCATCTGCTGCCTCTAGCTTTGTCACTCTGTCGGTCTCCATCGCTGCAGTCATCACCACCCTCAGTGCTGCCTTTGTCACTGGAGCGCTTGCTCTGGTGGTGCCAGTCGCCTCCACTATTGCCATTCTCTCAACTGCCTCCGCTACTGCGATTCCACCGCTCTTAGTCTTCCTACGCAGTTCATCTCCTCTTGTCACTACATGACTCTCTATCTTGCATGCTTTTGTCCCCTGCTGCCTTCTCTTGCTCTCTCTGCGGTGGCCTGTTTTGTCTGACTCGGCGTGGGCTATCTTGTAGCGTTCAGCTACTTTGCCTCAGGCACTCCAACTTTTCCCACGCCCACTGGGGCTGGGGAAACTCTGCCCAAATCTGTCGGGCAGAGCCCTCACGTCGTCACCATTCCTGGTGACGACGAGTCAGTCATCGCTACCCTTCAGCGTCAGCTGACTCTCGCCCGCGAGGCTCAACAGGAAGCTGAAGATCGCCTTAAGTTGGCAGAGGACAATCGTGCAACCTTCGCTGATGAAGTTGCCGCTATTGTCTTGTGTTGCCTCCCTGCCACGTCTATTGTCCCGCCTGCTAGTGCCAATGCCACTCCCGTCGCTGGCACCCCCTCTACCACTTCTGCCTCCAGCACTTCTGTCGCTGCTCAAACCAGTCACCCCACTGTAGCTGCCCCTCCTCCTGCGCCTCGCCAGCATGACTTCTTCTCGCAGCCGCCTTCTCTCTCCTTTGGGCTCGTCTTCACCTCCTGGGAAGTGCACTTTAGTGAGTGGGCTCAAGGGGAGCTGCTCCCCAGCTGTTGATCCCTTCGTTTCCCTTGCAACTGAGTCTGCCCGTGGCGTGCGCGCCCTCATCGCTGCCGCTCTTGAGTCGCTGATTAATGATGTCGGCACGTTCAATGCTGACCCTGCTGTCTTGCATCTGGCTGACCCTGTCGGCGCATATGCCATGTTGCGTCGTCGCACCACTGTCACTAGCCAAGCCGCTCAGAGCACTCTCACTGTCCAGTTCAACATGCTTCTCATGCGTAGTGACGAGACTGCTGATGCATACTGGTCTCGCGGTTTCAAGGTCCTTTGCGAGGTTGGCAAAGCAATGCCTGGCCAGCTCTCTACCGTCCTCACCATGGTCAACAGCCTCATCCCGGAGTTGTCCGACCTCCTTCGTGATGTAAGAATTGACGAGCTACAGCAACTTGCCTCACAGCTTGTTCCCCCGGATTCGCCGCCTGGGGTAGGGGATCTCAAGGATTTCACCTCCGAGCGCCTTGGTGCCTGGTGGACTAGCCTTCAAAACAAGAGTCTCCACCATTCCGCTGTCACAGGTGTTGTTGCACTCACTACCACTACTGTACCCGCTTCTTCCTCTGCTCCTCCCTCCTCTTCCACGCCTGCCCCGTCCTCTAATGCTTCTGCCCTTGCCTCCTAGGGATGTAGAAAGGGCAAGGGGAAGGGCAAAGGCAAGGGGAAGGACAAGGGTAGCACTCCTTCCTCACGGACTCCCGGTGCCGTCGTGTGGTGGAACTGCGGCTCCTCCGAGCATTCTTCCCGTTCCTGTCCCGCCCCTCTGGACGATCTTCGTCTCGCTCGGGCCATGCGCGCACACTGGGCTAGTACTTCTGGCTCTTCCTTCACGTCGTCGCCCTCCGCCTTTTTGGCCTCTTGGCGTCCGCCTGCCACCACCTTTGCTCACGCCCACTCTACCACTGGCGTGCCATTCTTTCTGCCTCCTAATCCCTACTCCTGGGTCTGGCCTCCTCCATCCGTTGCACCCTCTTATGCGGGTCCTCCCTCCTCATCCTACACACCGCCGCCGTGGTTCCCTTCTTCCTGAGGTGCGTCTACTCCAGCCCCGCCAGCGTCGGTGGACGGTGACCGTGGTGATGGAGACCACTTGCTGGAGCAGTCTCATCTTCATCTTCTACGCCTTAGCGATGAGGGAGGTGAGGGTGTTGCATCGACGGCCAGAGATCTTGCGTGTCAGAAGGACAGTGTCCCTCGTGGGGATCCCCCCCGTCACGTTCTGGGCTCGTTGAGTGTGTCCGTCCCGTGGATTGAGCACTGGTAGTCTGTCTTCCTTCCTTGTTGTCTCTCCCTCTGTGAGTCACCTGTCTCCTTCAGGTCCTCTGTTGACACTGTCGCCACCTCTGGTGTTCTCCCCTCTGTCCGTGTCTCCAGTGGTTTTGGGTTCTCGATTCCAGGGCCATGCACCACATGACGTCTGTTCGGTCCTCGTTCGTCTCATTGGACCCTGTCGGGTCTGTCCGCTGCGTCCGCACTGGGTCCGGTCAGTTGCTCCCCGTTCAGGGCGCTGGCATTGTCCGTTTCGTCGGTCCCGGTGGTGCCCTGTATTTGCCAGACGTTCTCTATGTGCCTTCGCTCGAGCTCAAATTGTGGTCTGTGTCGTCCCTCGACAACCAAGGAATTGATTTCACTGCCAGCCGTGGTCTTGGCACTGTTTGTCTCCGTCCCTCTGGCCGTCCTGTCTTACGTGGCGTGCAGTGTGGCCGACTTTACTGTGTTCCCTTGCATGTCTCTTCTTCTTCCTCCGTGCAGAGGTTTGCACTCGCTCATGTTGCACCATCCCTCTCTCCTGACCTTGTTCGTCTCTTGCATCACCGCCTTGGTCATGTTCATTCTGATGCCGTTCACAGTATGCTTCGCCTTCAGCCTGCTGTTGGCCTCTCTCCGTCTAACTTCCCTGCCCCTTGCCCTGCTGACTGTCTTGATTGTGCACAAGGCAAGATGCATCGCTCCCCTTTCTCTCTGTCTGCCTCTCAATCTTCCCACCCGCTCGATCGTGTCCATGTGGATATCATGGGGCCTTTGCCTCATGACCTCCTGGGCGACGTCGGTCGGTACGTCTTATGTCTCACCGATGATTTATCCCAGTTTCGTTGGGTGTTTGACCTTTGTTAGAGGAGCGATGTCTGCTCTGTCATTGAGTCCTGGCTGGTGCACGCTGAGCGCGCGTGTCAGCGGTCATTGCGAATCTTTCGCAGCGACCGTGGTGGCGAGTTCCTTGGTCCTACTGCCCACCTCCTTCAGTTCCGCGGGGTGCATCTAGAGACTTCTGCTTCATACACGCCCCAGTAGAATGGCGTCTCCGAGCGTTGGAATCGTACTTTGGCCGACGGCGTCCGCACCCTCTTGTCCGAGTCCGGCCTGCCCCCTCTCTTTGCCTTTGAGGCAATGAGGTACATGACATGGGTCTAGAACCGCGTCCAACTCGGTCCTCTTCCCCGCACGGTCACGCCCTTTGAGCGCTGGTACGGCACTCATGCTGACCTGTGTCTCGCTCAAGCTTGGGGCAGTATTGCCTTTTTCTGGCTCCCCGATGACTTGCGTGGCGCCAAATTGTCCCCTCGTGGCCGCCTGTGCCCCTTTCTGGGTGCGTCTGCCCAGTCTAAGGCCTGGCCTTTCTAGGATCCCGTCCGTCAGCGCGTCATCAAATCACACGATGCCTTGTTCTTGGAGCCTGTCTTCCTTCATGACCTCAGTCGCTTGCCTCCTGCCTCCTCTCTCCTGCCTCTCTCTCGGCTGGGGGGGTAGTCGGTCCTGCCACCCCTGCAGTCCCTGCTGTTACACCGCAACCCTCACCCTCGTTGCAGTCCTCGTCGTCCGGTCTGGCATCCTATTCACCGTCCTCGTCATCTGGTCATGCACCAGAGTCTTCCCCGTCCTCCAGCAGCTCCTCTGTTGCCCCGTCCTCTCCTGTCACGGACTCTGTCCAGTCAGGTGCGCCCACCTCACTTGTTTCTCCTTCCAATCCGGTCACACGGCCTGTTGCCAATCCATTTTTGCCACTCACCTCCACTGGTCTTGCCCCGGTCTCCCCTTTCGTCCAAGGAGGACGCCTTCGTGTGCTCCCTCAACGCTCTGGCGCTGCGGTCCTAGCGCGTCCTCCACAGTCTGAGACGGGGCAGTCTCCTGTCCTCCCCACCGGCATGGATGCCCTGGGTTTGGCTACAGGGGTTGTCCACCCCAGCTCGGCTCTTGGCTATGCTCTCCTTGCCTCAGAGCATGCACACGCATTGGAGGTGGCTGTCTCGAGCAGCATTGCAGAGTGTCACGCTACGTCAGCCACCACAGCTTTACCACATGAGCCAACTATAGTGCATCAAGCACGTGCTTCCACTGACTCCCAAAAATGGGAGGCGGCCATGGGTGATGAGCTGAATGCTCTGGATGACCACACGATCTATGAGTTGGTTGATTTGTCGCATGGTCGCAAGGCCATTGACGGTCACTGGGTCTTCCGACTGAAGTACAAACCCAATGGCACTCTGGACAAGTACAAGGCGAGGCTCACGGCAAAGGGGTTCTCCCAGGTCCCAGGCATCAACTTCGATGAAGCATTTGCATCGGTCGGTCGATAAACCACAGCCAGAGCGCTGCTGAGTCTTGTGGCTCACCATGGATGGGAGTTTGAACAGATGGACATGAACAATGCATTCTTGTATGGACGGCTAGATGAGGCGATCTACATGGTCCAGCCTCCAGGCTTCTCCGATGGCACTGACGAAGTCTGGCGGCTGCGGAAGGCCCTCTATGGCCTGAAGCAATTGCCTTGGTGCTGGAACCAGGAGATCACGTCCACCCTCGAGAAAGGAGGGTACCGACGCAGTGCGGTGGATCCTTCACTCGTTCGTGGCTGTCCTCATCTATGTGGATGACCTGCTGATAGCATCGCCTAGCCAGGATGCTGTCAGGTCAGTGAAGAGCCTCCTACAATCCACGTACAAGATTAAAGACCTTGGTCCTGCTTGTGTCTTCTTGGGCATGGAGCTTGAGCGTGACCGGGCACATCGCACTCGCCATGTGCACCAGGCTGCGTACGTTCGTAGTCTTGGGGAGCGCTTTGCCTCCCTGCTTGAGTCCACCCCCACAGCGTCGACACCTATGACACCAGCTGGATAGAGGTTGCTGAAGACACTGGACGTGTCTAAGCTAGGGGAGGCGGTCGACAAGACAGACCATCTCCGCGTCATCGGGTCCGTCATGTACCTGGCGACGACAACCAGAGTGGATATCGCCTTCTCTGTGAACTTCCTGGCCCAGTTCTCCCAGTGCCCTAGAGCACGACACCTACAGGCTGCACTGCATGTTGTCAGATACGCCCTCTCCACTGCCCAAACCGGTCTGTGCTATCGAGTACAACCTTCAGTTGTAGTCGATGGCTACACAAACAGCGATTGGGCTCATGACACAGATGCTCGCAGGCGTATAGGCTACATCTTCTTGGTCGGAGGGACTGATGTGTCGTGGAAAAGTGGCAAGCAGGGCTGTGTGGCATGCAACTCTAGTGAGGCTGAGTATGTTGCTCTTGGCTCTAGCATGTGTGAGAGTGTTTGGCTGTGTCGCTTTTTTCAGCAACTGCGCATTCCTATCCATTGTATCACATTGCGTTGTGACAACCAGAGCACCAAAGCAACTGCTGAACATGATGGCATGCATCACACACGCATGAAGTACATCAATGTTGAGCATCACTTCGTGCGTGAGTGCATTGCTGTAGGAGATGTCCGGATCGTTTGGGTCGACACATGACAACAGAGAGCTGACTTCTTGACGAAGGCACTCAGCAGCAATGTCTTCAAGGTAGTATTGCATGCAGTGGGACTCTTGTGTCTTCGTGGTGACCCTGGATGAGTTGTTGTCTTGTACATGTGTACAGTCATTAGACACATCTTGTGACACGTGTGGTGCGCTTGTGCTTATGTGCGTCAGTAGTGGGTCATGGGGGAATGTTGGTTTGTGAACCACAGACATGTCATGACCTCTGGCCTCGCTACACACTCACCTCATTGATGCAGGTGACTGATGCTGGAGTGACTCTGGCGCCGACATCACAGCGTCCCTCATGATGAGGCGTGCACAAGACGTGGAGCTGTGACAATTTGCATAGTGACTTTTGACAGGAGTGCTTTATAGATAGATGTTCTTGGTGCATTAACGCTAGGTTTCCTAGTGCTCATGTGATTAGGGGAGGGGCTGAACACCCAGGGTTGTGACTCTTAGGTTGTCTCGGCAGAATCATGTCGGTGTGCAGGTTCGCAGGATAATACAGTGAGGTTCGAGGTCGAGGTTTGAGGTCGAGGCTCTCAAAGCCTCGTTGTGCGAGTAGAGTTGGAGCTCGTCGCCCCTCGCTCATCAATTCTTGCTCTCACACTAGCAGTTCAGTGTTCCGTGACTCGTTTTCTTCTCGACTCACTTGTGTGCTGACAAGCCCTTCATGGCGTAAAACCTTTCTTGGTTCCTCACCCACCTTCTTCCATTCCCTCATCACACCGAGTCTCACTACCCACAACCACAAGTAAGGACGCCCAGATGGACCCATCTGCAGTGCTAGACTCACCCATCCACTGGGAGGCCACACTCTTGGTTTGTGTGGCTTCCACTCGTCACTAGCGATGACGCGGTGATTATCCGTATACCCAGTACTGGTGGTATGGAACGGCGTTACCGGAGAGCATGCCGACATGATCCATGGTGCGGATGCAGCTGGCGCCAGGGCACCGATGAGTGGTGGCTCTGTGCACTACCAGCTGCCAGATAGCTGCCACGACATTCCGGGTGCTTGCCGGGGTCCTTTCTATATTTTCTACAGACATTAGAGTTTTCTCGCTGGACTGGCTCCCGAGCCTGATTTGCATGTTTTGCATTGTCTGTCCACCAAATGATTCCAGACTTGTACGTGTGACCAGTTGTAGCATCCAACTCAAGATTTTGCATCTCTAGGCTCAGACGGTGGTGCATTCGGATACCTATGCGCAAGTTTCTAGCCAAAACCGTGATTTTAGGCCCGTTTTAGGACAAACTGACACTGCGCATGCGTCACTTGCCGTGAGCCACAACAAGTATTCATGTTGTCTTCTTGTCTGTTGTCATCTCTCCTTGCGATTTTATTCAGATTTGAGCTTCTTGACACTCTGTGCGTGTCCCTACCCAGACCCTTGTAGTTTTTGCCTCTGACTTGTGACTGTTACTACACGCAGACCAAGCGCTGACGCCTGGTGTCACGGCAAGTGGTTCAAAAGGTTCCTAGAAGCTTCTCTTGGTATCGGAGCAGGCAAACCACAGCTTGCACTGGTGCGCAGCAGAGATGCAACAGCACTAGCAGTAGTGAGTGGCAGCAGCAGTAGCCACCCACAGAAGCAGCTGCAAGTCCTGGGAGAACCCATCACAGGTACGTTACAACAGAGGCAACGGCAGCAGTAGCATGCAACATTGGCAATGGCAGCAGCCGTTTGAGCCATGTGCAACAGCAGCAACCGGTGGCGGCAACAGCCACAGCAGCCAGGGAGGCAGCAGCAGCTGCAGCCACTACAACCGATGCGGCAGCAGCAATCGCAGTCTCGCAGCTGAGCCGTCGCGCAGCAGCGGCAGCAGACACGCGGTTGCTCACCAGCAGTTGTGCAACTGCAGCAGGGCAACACAGCAACAGGACAGCACAGCAACAGCGTGCCAGCAGCTGCTACGCAGTATCCTCGTAGCAGCAGCAGCAGTTGCAGCCGCACGACTGCTCACCAGCAACCGTGCAGCAGCAGCAGGGCAGTGCAGCAGCAGCGTGCCAACAGCCGCTGCATAGCAACCTAGCAGCAGCGTGCAGCAGCTGCGTGCAACAGCAGTACCCAACGCCGCCTTGCAACAGCCATAGCAGCTGCAGCAGCAGCAGCAGCATCCCGCAGTAACAACAGCAGCAGCAACAGCGGCGACGAGCAGGTGTAGCGTGCAGTCGTAGCTGCACACGCCCATGATGGCTTCTGGACGTCGACGTCGACGTCCACGTTGGACGTCGGTACGTCGGACGTCGGCACTTGTTAGTCCACGTTGATGTGGGTCGGCCAAGTCGGTTCACCCTTTGATAGTGGAACATAGTGCCATGACCAAAACTTCAACTAATTTTCCATGCTGGCGATGTATGAACCAGGAAAACTTGATTACCATGCAAAAACCAACATTTGTCTCCCGAGTATGGCCACCTTCTCTTGCTTGCCATGGTCGTTCATAGCCATCCTATGACATTTTTTAAGTCTCATGTTCACATCTTATTTCCTTGCAAGCTTAGATGCAGTGGATATAGCTTTTCAACATTGCTTTCCATGTAAATTCAAAACTATCCTATTACACATTAATTTGAAGGAAGTTCAACAGAAGAGGCAAATGAATTGGAGATAGTTTTTTTTAAGGAAACATGCATTGCACATGAAATCAAGTGCCCCTACAATTCCTCTTTGGACGCTGTCCAGAGGATTTCCCTGCCTTAGCTGCTGAAGACTGCCCTGCCTTGGCTTTTGGTGGAGCAGCATCAGCTGCTCTACCACCTGCCCTAGCTGATGAAAGCACAGTCAACCCTGACTGTCCAGTGGTGGGTCCTGCACTGGGTCCAGTAGTAGCAACCTCCACTACATCTACCTCCAAATCTTTCCGCTTCCTCACTCCCGTGTGAAGGATCCTGGACACTTCCTCCTCAACAGTCTTGAGAGCATCGTCTTCATCCTCCCCAGCTACTTCCTCTTCATCTTCCGCCCCCTCACTCTCCTGCTCATCCTCCAACTCCGAGGAGTCCTCATCATCTTCCTCTGCTTCCCCCGTCCTCGCGTTGGCTTTAGCCCCTATCCCGCCTTCGTCTTCACCATCAATGCCCGCCTCTGAGATGAGTGGATCCCATTCCACCACGTCAGAGTCATCATCAGCTGCCTGTGCCTCTACTTCCCCATTGCCCTCACTTTCACTCTCTACTTCTTCTTCCTCCACCAGCTTACGCAGATCAGCCGTCAGCTGCTTCGAATTCTTCCGCCCGTACAACCGCGTCAGGCGGACGTTCACCCGTACCAGCAGTTCCAGGGTCTTCACCTTCAGCCTGTTCCTCCTCGTCGTCTGCACCAGCTGATGCTTGCTGAATACACGCTCGTTGTCAGAGGAGCTGCAAGGCTGAGCAAGGAGGCGCATGGCAAATGCACGAAGCACGGGCAGACTAGTGAGGAACCGTGCGTGCCACCTAAATGCAGGCATGTCGCCTGCAATGACCTGCTGCACTGCTGCTTTGGCTTTCTCCACGTCCCGTGCACGACTGGGCTCAATGTCACAGNGCGGACGTTCACCCGCACCAGCAGTTCCAGGGTCTTCACCTTCAGCCTGTTCCTCCTCGTCGTCTGCACCAGCTGATGCTTGCTGAATACACGCTCGTTGTCAGAGGAGCTGCAAGGCTGAGCAAGGAGGCGCATGGCAAATGCACGAAGCACGGGCAGACTAGTGAGGAACCGTGCGTGCCACCTAAATGCAGGCATGTCGCCTGCAATGACCTGCTGCACTGCTGCTTTGGCTTTCTCCACTTCCCGTGCACGACTGGGCTCAATGTCACAGGTCACGCGTGCGTTTTCAAACCCTTCAAGCTCCCTGCTCAGGTGCTCTTGGTCCTTCTCCGGCACCAGGGCGTTCACCACTGTGTTCCACGCCTCGACCATTTTCTCGTCCCCGTCGAATTTCTGCCCGAAGTGCTGTGGGTGGACTCGTCGGATGGCTGTAAATACAGGACATGACATCTGGTTAGTCGATCTGCTGCTGAGCCGCTCCAGTGCAAATTTGACCCAGGCAGGATTGCATGGAGCACGGCGTCGGCCATGAGCCACACCGAGCTTCCTGATCTTGTCAGTCGTGTCCAGCAGTGTCTCGTACACGATTCCTAGAGTGCCACCTGCGGCGTCAGCCTTGCGCAGTGCAATGACAAGTGGGGACATTAGCTTCACCATGGCCTTGACCTGCACCCAGAAAACTCCCATCTTCACAATCCGTCGGACCTCTTTCTTTTTTGCCTTCCAACCTGCATCCTTCCCAGCCCCCATCTCCTTCCACTTGGTACTGGAAATCATCTTCTGCAGGCAGTCACGCATGCTGAACAGGCGCTCAAGCATCCTGTGCACAGAAGCAAAGCGTGTAGCAGCAGCTGGCAGCAGAACCCTCCCTCCTGACTCAACCTTCAACCAGGAGCGCAGAAGATCCTTGTTCCTGAAAAATGTGACAACACGCTCAGCCTTGCTAATCACTGACTGGCCCCACTCAGTCTTTCCCACATCTTCCAGCACCAAATCCAGACTTTGAGCAACATAGTGCGCAAAGAAGATGCTTGGATGCTTGTTCCTCAAGGCCTCGTAGGCCTTCTTGTTCGTTGAGGCATTGTCGGTGAAGACGAGCACCACCTTTTCCGGCCCGACATGCGTTATGGCCTGGTCAATGACTGCGGCCACGTGATTGGCATCTCTCACCAACCCACTGGCATCGCGAGAGAAGAGGTGGGCCACCCCTTCAGCGTTGGTGGCCATGGCGGAATAGATGGAGCGAATCTGAATATCAGACCATTCATCCACGCCCAGACTCACGCCAAATATCTCCCAGCCATCGCGGAGAGGCACTTCCATCTCCTCTAGCTCCTTGTCCAGCTGCGGTAAGATGACCTCGGTGACCCTGTCCTTGCTTGGCAGCCTGAAGCTCGGGTTCGTGCGCCTGGCATCCTCCACGAGCTCCAGCACGACCCGCTCCCGGCAGAAGGATATCGGCAGAGCAGCTTTGGCAATGACATTGACGATGGTCTTCTGGCACTGGCTGTTGTACGCGTTGGCAAGGTGGTCACTCATGAGTGTCTGCTTCGTGGAGTTGAGACTTGCAGCAGACAGGGGGGTAGTGAGCAAATCTGGAGCAGCAAGCGGGGTCCGAGAGGTCCCCTCTGAGCCTGCAACCTGGCTCTGCTCCGCATCCACTTCTGCTGCTGTCTTTGCAACGCCTGCTGCTGCCCGCATCTCCTCCCGCTTCCTCTGCTCGTTCATCTCGATCCAGTTCACAGGATTGCAGCTCCCTGACCTTTAAACAGCTTCTCATCAGCACCGGTGAATGATTCGTTTGGCAGGGGAAGAGGGGGAAGGCCAAGGATGGCACGGGCAGCAGGAGGTGCCACCTTACATTTGGTGATGTTCGGGATCGGTGCCCCGAAGTGGCCTCGGATGCGGTCAGCACCACCGGAGAAAGTGCCACCGCAGCCACCGNCCCTCTGAGCCTGCAACCTGGCTCTGCTCCGCATCCACTTCTGCTGCTGTCTTTGCAACGCCTGCTGCTGCCCGCATCTCCTCCCGCTTCCTCTGCTCGGTCATCTCGACCCAGTTCACAGGATTGGCATTAGTGCCCCATGCAGCTCCCTGACCTTTAAACAGCTTCTCATCAGCACCGGTGAATGATTCGTTTGGCAGGGGAAGAGGGGGAAGGCCAAGGATGGCACGGGCAGCAGGAGGTGCCACCTTACATTTGGTGATGTTCGAGATCGGTGCCCCGAAGTGGCCTCGGATGCGGTCAGCACCACCGGAGAAAGTGCCACCGCAGCCACCGTAGTAGAAACCAGGATAGCCACCAGCTGTAGGTACGGGACGGATGAACTTGCTCAGAGCGCGGGTGAGGAAGTCGCCTGTTAGCACGGGGAGCCTTGTGGTGTTGGCGGCTGCCTGTGCACACGTTGCAGACTTGGTGCCGCCAGCCATGGTGAAAAGGCTGTCCTGGCGACAGAGCCTGTGGCACTGCCCCAAGGTAGTGCAAAAAGAGTGGAACAAAATGAGTGTCTAAACTGTACATATGGGGACGGGCTTGCTGAATGAGTCAAAACACTGCACCTGGACTACACCAAAGAGTAGGCAGGGGGGACGGGGGGGTCGAGAACCGGTCCAGGTGCATCGACCCCCCCCTCCCACCTGCCATCGATCGGACGAGCTCGCCGATCCGCGGGCTCGCCGATCACCGCGAGCTCACTGCGAGCTCACCGCGAGCTCGCCACGAGCTCGCCGCAAGCTCGCCGCGGGAAGATGCAAGGCAACTTCCTGTCGCAACAATGGGGGTAGCAGAAGGTGCTGCTGCCGCCTTGGCTGCCCCTGCTACGCGTGCTGCTGCTGCTGATGCTGCTATGCGCATGTGCCCATGTAGAATTCGACTTCCAACTTGCCGGGGTCAAGGCGAAGTCGGAACGTTGGTCCACGTCGACGTCCACGTCGACCCGTCGTGACCGCCTTGCAAATCCAAAAATCCCGGACAGGGCCGGTTCAAGACCGACCGAGAGTACCAGCCTTATTGGCAGGAATGTCGGCGACATTCCCATGACAAGCCTGGTCCGCATGCCGCCAAAATGCACGGCTACACAACGTATCCGATGGGAAACAACGTGTTCTACGCATGCTGATTGGATGCTTTCTTCAAGCACCTAATCGGCATGCAGGACATCGACTCATCGGGCTCCAGCCAGGCATGGAATCCATGCCAGGCTGGGAAGGCAGATGTTGGAGCACCGCAGACACCGCGGGTCATCAGTTAGCGGCAGTAGACGCCGAGGATGTGTACACGCGCCTCGAGGCTGCTGAGTGGACGTTCCACAGTGTAGTGTGGAGACGGTCGGACTTGCGTCGACAGTTGGAGGAGGTGATATCAGTGGATGCTTCAGCAGCGACGACCCGTGCAAGAGCAGCTGCTACCATGGTCCACACTGTTGACAGCGGAGTGGCGGTTGTGCCCATGACATCAGCTGAGCCTACAGCAGTCACCCCTACAGGCGCATCTACCATGGAGGATGCAAAGTGAGCTGCAGATCTCCGGCTCATGGCTGCCCTGACCGGCATTGCTTACACCATGGCGGTTCCAGCCGACGACACACCTACACACGTTTGAGCTACAGTTCCCAAACCCGAGCGCCTGCGCTCCGCGGCCGACGAGCAGGAGGCAGATGTGGCTCGAGCGGAGGCGCATGTGCAGGGTCTCATGGCCGAGCTTCGGGAGGCCAACAGCCATTGTTACACTACGGATGTTCTAGCATGGCAGGTTGCCGAGGAGTGCGTGGAGGATGTGCACACGCGTCTCGAGGCAGCTGAGAGGTCTTCACAGGATGCACGTTGGAGACTGGCAGACGTTCAACGGCAAGTGGACGATTGATTGCGCACCAGTGGTTGGGAGGAGCCCCGGGACACTGTACGGGCTCCCGATGCAGCAGAGGTAGATTCACCGACGGATGCCGATGTCCGACCAGGAGTCGACGACTGAGTGACAGGTGTGCCAATAACATTCGGTGCCTCTACAGTAGCACCTCTTGCAGATGCAGATGCTGCAGATGCCAAAACGTTGTCTGGTGTTGACGCCTTGCGAGCAATTGGTGGCTAGGCGATAGATGATTCAACGGCTGACCTACGCGATGAGGAGACGAGGCTGCAGGAGGCCGTGGCTCGTGCCGACGCGCACGCGATTGAGGTCCACTGTCAGGTTCGTTTCATGACTGCCTGCCTACATGCCGTAGATACAGCCACCCGGCCGACAGCTACAGCGGAGCTCGACGAGCTTACCTAGAAACCTAGGTAGCATGTTGCGGCAACATGCATTGTTGATGCAGCGTGCGGGCTTCCACGCTCGTTGCTTAAGTCTGCTGCCCCCTCAGTCGGCTGCTCTAGAGTGTAAGTCTGGAAGCTCTGTGTTTGTTACTCAGAAACGCGTGCCCAGTCACTGTTGGTGTGGCCCACCGGGACAACAGACGGCTGACGTCGGAATACGAGACCTCACCGAGGAGTCAAGACAACATAGCACAGTACTCAGATCGCGGCCTTGTAATGGAGGTGATGCGACTCCTGAGAGAACTGGGCCAGTAGGTTGACGGCGAACGCGATGTCTGGGCGCGTCGTCATCGCTAGGAACATTAGTGACCCGATGACTCGTAGGTACGTGGTTACGTCAACTAGCTCCCCCACAACGGCTTGGTCAGGACTCTTCAGCTTCACCTTGCCATTGGGTGACATGGGTGAGGATGCGCTCGGCACGAGTGGTAGGTCCTCTGCAAAGCGGGTGCACAGTGTCTGCACATAGGCGGCCTGGTGGAACTGCAGGACGCCCTGGGAACGATTATGCTTGAGCTCCATGCCCAGGAAGACTCTGGCAGACCCTAGGTCCTTCATCTGGTAGGCGGCGTGCAGTAGGTCCTTGACGCGCTGGATGGCAGCCGTGTCTGCCGACGCAATGAGTAGATCTTTGACGTAAACCAGAACTGCGGCAAAAGTCTGGCCTCGCGGACTGACAAACAGTCCGGGGTCAGCGGTGTTGCGCTGGAGCCCGCCACGAAGAAGCGTGCTGCTGATTTCTTGGTTCTAGCACCGAGGCAAATACTTCAGGCCATAGAGGGCCTTGTGCAGTGGCCAGACTCTCCCACTGCCATCGTCGAAGGCTGGGGGCTACACCATGTAGAGCTCCTCACCCTCTAGTGAACCATAGAGAAACGCGTTGCTCACATCCATCTGATGCAGCTCTCACCCATGCTGGGCGACCAGGCTGAAGAGTGCCCGACTAGTGGAGAACCGGCCAACTGGGGCAAAGATCTGGTCGTAATCAACCCCATGAATCTGGGCAAACCCCTTCGCTGTAAGACGTGCCTTGTACTTGTCCAAGGACCAGTCGGGCTTCCACTTGCGCCGAAAGACCCACTTGGCGCCGATGGCCTTCCAACCTGGAGAGAGGTCGACGAGGTCATACACGTGGTGCTGTCAGATAGCGACGAGCTCATCGGTGCAGGCAGCGTCCCAGTGTGTGACCTCAAGAGAGACTCATGCCTCGCGTAGGGTGTCTGGGTCCTCTGGGCGTGCTATGGAGCAGACTGAGAGAGCTTGTGCATCTCGAGCCCCAGGTGGGATGCGCGCGAGTGCAACCACGACAGTGTAGCCATGCTCATGATGAAGCATGGCATAGCCCAATGCGGAGCCGGGGTGAAGGTCTGTAATGACGGCCGAGATGGTCAAGCCGAGGGTCTTGGTGCCAAGATCCCCACTCACGACCGTGGGAGCGCAGGAGACATGTAGAGCCGCAAGGGGTCGAGGCGCCACGGAGCGCGGTACGACGGTCTGCGCGCTCACCAACGGTCTTGGTCGGAGGCTGCCGCCTGGGCCACGCGTGTAGCATGGCAGGGCAGGCGATGGCACTGAGTCCACCGGGCCACTGGAGGCGGACGAGGTTGCTTGCCTAGAGGGGACCGCGGATGCAATCGAGGCTCTCGGCCCGGAGGGACCAGGGGACGCGACTTGGGTGGCCGGCCTAGAGGGACCAGCGGACGTGACTAGGGCTGCTGGCCCGGAGGGACCAGCGGACACGACTGGGGATGCTGGCCCGGAGGGACCAGCGGACGCAACTGGGGATGTCGGCCCGAAGGGACCAGCGGACGCGACTGGGGCTGCTCGTCCGGAGGGACCAGCCGACACGACTAGGGATGCTGGCCCGGAGGGACCAGCGGATGCAACTGGGGGTGCCGGCCCGGAGGGGCCAGCGGACGCGACTGGGGCGGCCGGCCCGGAGGGACCAGCGGACGCGACTGGGGCTGCTGGCTCGGAGGGACCAGCGGACACGACTGGGGCGGCCGAAACGAAGGGACCAGCGGACATGACTGGGGATGCTGGCCCGGAGGGACCAGCGGACGCAAGTGGGGGTGCCGGCCCAGAGGGACCAGCGGACGCGATTGGGGCTGCTGGTCCAGAGGGACTAGCGGACGTAACTAGGGCTGTCGGCTCGGATGGGCTGAGGGATGTGTCACCCGGAAGCGGCAGGACGGAGGATGGACTCAGCACTCCCCCACGCGTCGGGATAGACACGGACGAGCTGGAGCGAAGAAGAGGGCATCCCGGGACTTAACGATGCAGTGTCGGGAGGGATCCCAGAAGCGCTAGGCCTTGGACTGACCAGAGACACCAAGGAAGGTGCAAGGACGTCCGCGGGGGGCGAGCTTGCCACCCTGCTGTAAGGTGGGCAGCCACACAATGGCCACGCAGCCCCAGACGTGAGTCGGGCGGAGGTGAGCTCGCTGACTGCACCAATGCTGGTATGGTGTGGACTGGCGGGGAAGGGGACCGTGGGGAATCCGGTTCCAGAACTAGGTCATGTAGGCCATGGCTTCAAAATAGAAGCCATCAGAGTGACCAAACTCGACTTGCATGCTGCGGACGACGTCGGCCATGGTACGGTTCCACCGCTCGAAGACACTGTTTTGGGCGGGCGTGTAAGCCGCGGACGTCTCATGGCGGATTCCGCGGGAGGCGAGAAAGGTCGTGGCTTCACCCATGTACTCACCACCGTGATCGGAGTGAAAATGGTGGAGAGAGCGGCCACACTCGTGCTCCGTAAGGACAAGCCAGTCCTGTATGGCGTGGGTGACATCGCTCTTCTGCCGAAGGCAGAAGACCCAACGGTAGCGAGAATAGTCGTCAGTGAGGGTGAGGACGTAGCGACCATGCTCGCGGACGGACTCGGTGGGAAGAGGACCCATGACGTCCGAATGGACAAGGTTGAGAGGGGCGGACGCACGGGATGAAGACAAGGGATACGTGGACCGGTGCATCTTCCCCTGAGCGCAGTCAATGCACTCAGTGGGGCACGGGAGGGGGAAAGTCTCCGGGTGAAGGCCCTTGGCCGGCTGGGTTCGAAGCATGCTGTCTATGGCGGCACAGTGGACGTGGCAGAGGCGGCGGTGAAAGAGGTGAGTGTGCTAAGGAGAAAGCGTACTGGTGACAAACACATGGCCTGTGGCGTCTAACGGGGAGGAGACGGAAGGAGAGGAGGAGAGGCGAGGTACATGCCATAGGTTGCCACGGGCGGTGGCGTGCGGTACAACAAAACCAGACGGATGCAACGACACAGTGCCAACACCACGCGAGTGCACAACGTCCATGCTCATGCGGTCAAGGGCAGTGACGGACAGAAGGCTGAGCTCAAGACCAGGGACGAAGAGGACATCGGTCAGAAATACGTCACCAGAGGGACCACCGAAACGAACGACGCCAACACCACGGAGAGGCAACATCTGGCCAGAGCCTGTCCGGACACCGGAAACATCACCTACAGGACCGAGCATACTAAAGGCCTCGCGAGAGGCCCTCATGTGATGCGTGGCCCCGGAGTCGATGATCTAGGTCTTAACAGGGTCCTGGACCGGGGTCGCTAGATCACTAACGGTCACATGGAAGCAAGCAAGGGACGCAGACGCGGTGGAAGGAGGTGCGAACCGAGACTGTTAATCGTCAAGCCAAGCAACGTTGTCCCGGGAAGGGGTAGAAGAGACCATGAAAGAGGACGAGACAGACGAGGAAACAGGGCATGACCGTAGCTCAGTCTCAGTCATGCAGAGCTAGATAGGAGAGCAAGAAGTGATGCAACTCGCACTTCCCTGGGGAGGAGGGCGAGGCAGGTCGAGCTGGAGCGCGATGAACTACTCCAGTTGGCGCTCACGGGAGGACGGCCGAGGAGTGTAAACGGAGTGTGGGGTGATAGCGTCGGAGCCCGGGTAGAAGGATGACTATGCCGGCGCCGACGGCTGTGGCGTTGGTGTCGACAGGACTGGCGAAGCAACCGAAGTGGTGGAGCTGCTGGACGAGGCCAAGGTATCTAAGGTGATGACAGCTACGGCGGCAGAGGCAAGACGGCGCTGGTGCTGGCAATGCATGGTAACGATGACGCGTGCCTCATTCGTCGGTAGAGGGCACGTGTACCACCCGTGCTCGAGTTGGCCACAATTGTGGCAGACCGAGCCGCCACCGCTAGACCCGGTCGATGACTGCTGCTGCTGCTGTTGCTGTTGGTGCTGCTGCTGTTGCTGTTGCAGCTGCTGTCGCTGCAACTGCTGTGGCTGCTGCTGCGCCTGCATTTGCAGCAGCAACTGCTGCTGCTGCGGGCTGTTGCGGCTGTTCTGGCGGCTGCAGCAGCAAATGCAGCTGCTGCAGCCATGGCAGCAAAGCTGGTGGGGTTGGGCCTTTTTTTTCTTGCGTTTTGTTTTCCTTCTCTTGTTTGTCACAGCGGGCAACTACCCGCTGCTAGCGATGAGCAGCGGGGTGTTGCTCACTGGCAGCGAGCTGCTGCTTGCTGGTAGCAAGCAGCTGCTCGCTGGTAGCAAGGAGCTGCTCGCTGGTAGCAGCGGGCTGCTGCTCGTTGCTTGCTTGCTACGGGCAGCGAGCAGCAGCAGCCGCTACTGGCAGCTACTCACTACAGCCGCTACTGTAGCTAGTTGCTGTTGCGGCTCGTTGATACGGCTGTTATTGCTGCATGCTGCTATAGCTGTTGCCTCTAGCCGCTGATGCTCGCTGCTACTACGGACTGCTGCTGCTGTGAGCTACTACTGTGGGCTACTTCTGCTACGAGCTGCTGCTACGGGCTACTGCTGTTGCGGGCTGCTTTGAGCTGCTGCTTTTGCCTGCTGCTGCTATTGCACGCAACATCTGTTTGCTGCTACTGCCACTACTCGCTGCTGTTGCCTGCGGATGCCGCTGCTGTAGACTACTGCTACTACGTGGTGGTGCCAATCACTGCACCTGGGTGACGTTGCAGCGTGCATCGTCGCCCGCACGTGTTGGACGTGGCCTGCCGCTCACCTCCTCGCGTCACGCGTGGGGATCAGTGCTGCCAAAAGAGTTTCACCAGCATTTCCCCTTAGCCCAATGGCCGTGGAAAAAAATCTAACGCTACCACCAGGCGGGTCAATGCTGCTGAAAAATATTCGGCAGCATTTCCCTTGCACTGGCGCGTATGGGGGTCCGCCGGCGTTGTTTGACACCTGTACGCCATTCTTCTACTGCTACTGCTACGCTCTGGCTCTGATACCAGGCTGGAAACCTAGGCAACAAGTTGGGGCAACATGCGTTTTTGATGCAGCGTGCGGGATTCCACGCTCGTTGTTTAAGTCTGCTGCCGCCTCAGTCGGCTGCTCTAGAGTCTAAGTCTGGAAGCTCTGTGTTTGTTACTCAGAAACGCGCGCGCCAGTGTTAGCGTCAGAAAGCAGCTGAAAACTGAAAGTAACTGATGAGGAATGAAGAATGAGCAACAATGGGAGACCCCTCCAAGTTCTAGCTCCCCCCACTAGTGATGAACTTGTTACTCAGCTAACCACCCAATCAGAAAATAGTGCTATACCTGTTTTGTGGCAGGCAGGGTTTTCTCGGTGAGCCTTGCCAGACGCCTGACAGCCCAAAACCCGGGCGTCGTCCGTTTTGCCTGAAAACTGGACCATACCATAATACCAACGCTGCAAACGCATTCCTGTGCTCAGAATCAGCTAGAAAAATAGCTACAAGAAGTTATGGCTGCCCGAACCCAGGCAGTGCCTACGACAGTCAACGATGCCAAACAGGGCCATACAGCAGGAGACATGGACCCTAGGCACCGCATGATGTTGCAGACGCAGTGCCACAGCCAGACACAGTGGTAGGTGCATGCAGGCAGCATCTGTAGTGGCAGTGACTGTCGGCGACCCGACCACCGAGGAGGCCTGCTGATGGAGCAGAGCGCATCGCCAGAGGGAGGAGGCTCCAGCGATGGGTGAGTGGGCCTCTGCGTGCTTTGGCTCCATCGAACGACACTCCAACGGCGTCAAGTCTCGCCGTAAGTCATTTGCACGCCGATGTACACAAGCCAGGAGGACACAACAGAGTACAATCAGAGATGCACGAAAACCAACAAGGTGTACATGCGTCTCGACGCTGTAGAGTCCGCATGGCGGTGTGCAGCTCAGCAGCTAGTAGGCATACAACAGGTGATGCAGTTGGAGGAGGCCCTCAGCGCTACACCAGTCACAGCAGTAGGTGACGACAGCGACGACAACGACAGAGACAACGACGACACCGACGATGACGCTCCGGGGTGAGGTTATGTGGAAGCACATCGGACCAGCAACATTGTCACCCTTACTATTGTCTTGCAGGGGTGTGTAGCCATGGGGGAGCCAGCCTCTTCAGCCTAGGGGGGGTATTGGTGTGTGGGTTTTTGCCTTACACCCTTGTGAGGATAGCGTGGTTAGTTTGTGTCTGGCACATTGCTTCGGTTGAGGTTAGGCTAGTCGAGATCCGTGCACCCGGTGACTTGTACCGGTGTGACATGGAGACCCATTGCCTCCATGTGTGTAACGGGCTGAGTCTCCAGCTCCTGCTTTGAAGTCGTCGTCAGAGTACGCCAAATGGCATTCTCAGTCCGCGTCTGGGGTTTACCCCCTTCGTAAGACCGAGGGGCAATCGTCATCGACAACCCAGAGCAGGGAGACTCGAATATTTTGAGTCTCCGGAGGCCCATTTCCGTTTTTAACCAAACCCCTGGTTTTGGGACCGAAACCAGGGGTTTTTACCTTGAACTCGTGTGTTCGCACAAGTTTTTCCGTTTATTTTATGTCAAAGTTCATCGAGAACGAACTTCAATTCATGTTTTGCCATTCGGGCACAAAATCGTCGTGTACGAGGCCCCCTAGCGATGTCGCGCCAGCTTTCTCTCAACCTCACCATCGCTCCCCCTATCCCTCGTCCTCGCTTGCTTGTTTTGCAAGGAGGGCGAGGGAGGCGAGGGCACGAGGCCACGAGGCCTCGCCCTTGAGGCCCTCGTGGCCTCTCAGCCGCCGATCGGGCTGAGGCCGCGATCGGCGGCTGGTGGCTGGCCGGCCGGTGGCCGGCCGGTCACTTGGCCGGCCGC
>SZWC01013827.1:55822-71635 GCA_023375785.1 Penium margaritaceum
GGGAGGGCCGAACCGGCCCTCCCGCTACATTCCTCCCCACTTATCATGAACCGTCCCAGTTCATGAACAACAGGTAGGAGTGTCAGTCAGTGAGTCATCAACATTGTGAAAGAAAATTAATAATTTCAATCACCAGTTCAACATGAACACGTGCATGATACTTAGACCTAAGCTACAACTTGTAGGTCAGCACGGCTAGCGGCCTCCCCCCTTTAGGCTGGAGCGTCCGCGCGACAACCATGTTGGGCGTCCCCAACCTCCTATGGTCGCTGTCCATGAATGCTGCCCTGTGGGAATGTTGTTCACTTTTCTGCGTTCAGGTGGTACCTCCTGCCACACATCGATCTGTGCAAGCTGCAAGCTCGCTCCAGTACTCATTGACCACCCCTGTGGGCAACCGAGATTCAGGCTCCCATGAATTATGTTCAGGTCCACAACTGGCCCAATGAACGAGGTACTCCCTGACAACGCGCGACCGAAGAGTACGCTCTCGGTGCTCGAGTAGGCGAAGGAACTCGTATTGGCCGTCGGCAGCCAGGACTGTTGGCGGTGCCTGAGCAGTTCCTTATGCCGTGTATGGAGCCAGCAGGCTCACATCAAACACGTCATGTATCTTCATACTCGGTGGAAGTAGCAATCGTCATGCCACTGGCCCGATGCGTACCACGATGGGAAACGGCCCAATCCACTTCGGTAGAAGATTTTTTGCCCCTGGCGACTTCAGCTGAAGGTTTTTAGTGCTAAGCAACACTTTGTCACCGATGTCAAACGACACCTCCCGGCGACCTTTGTCGGCATATGCCTTTTGTCGCTACCGAGCTGTTTGAAGGTGACACTTTGCCTCCTGTAACAAGTAGTCGATGCGCTCGGCAAAGGCTTGAGCGGAAGGAACCTGCCCTCCTATACTCCCACTCTTCACCAATGAAGAGGGTACTACTGGATGCCGACCACTGTTCAACATGAACGGTGTGAACTGTGTGGACTCGATCACCGAGTTGTTCACCGCAAACTCTGCCGGTGCTAGGAATTCGTTCCAATCATGCATGGCAAGGTCCACGTACATGCGGAGCATCTGCTCCAGACTGCGATTCATGCGCTCTGTTTGTCCGTCAGTTTGAGGGTGAAATGCTGTCGACATTTGCGACTCACCGCCAAAGTACTCGTACATCTTTTGCCAGGACATACTAGTAAATTTTTGATCTCGATCGGAGATAATGCGCAATGGCAAGCCGTGGTACTTTACAACACCCTCAAAGAAGAGACGAGCGGTCTCCTCTTCGTTCACGTCAGTGGTTGTAAGAATGAAATGTGTCATCTTCGTCAAAAGATCCACAACCACTAGTATTGCATTGTGACCACGGGCCGTGTCCGGAAGACCAGTAATGAAGTCCATGTTGACGCACTCCCATGGAGTCACAGGAATAGGAAGCTGCTGGAGGAGTCCAGCAGGCTTCTTGTTACTAGCCTTATTCCGAAGACATGGGTCGCATGTCATGCAATGCTTATGGACATCGACACTCCACCCTGGCCACCAATAGTGGTCCGAGAGTGCCTGTCCAGTCTTTCGGGGTCCCACGTGACCTGCGACCGGCGGGTCGTGGAACTGGGAGATAACCTTTGCTCGAAGGTCTCCCGAGTTTGGCACGACAACTTGTTCTCCGTGCCAGAAGATTCCTACGGCCTCCACCAAGCCGTACTTGTCCAGATGTCGAGAGTCTTGAAACCAAGAATCCACATAGTATCCCATCCGGATCCTGTTTACAAAGCCGTTGTAATGGATAATCTCTCGTGGTGGTTGCCGCAGAGGTGCAGGGGGATTTGGTGGTTGTTCGGTTGCTGTTGCAATGGCCATAAAACACCCACTGACCTTGGTGGTTGCTTTAGTTTCCACAGGCTGTCGCCTTAGTGGATCGGCCACATTGATGTGTCCTGGCCGATATTCCCATGTGAACGAGAATCGACTAAGGTATTCGCTCCAACGCGCCTGTCGTCTTGACAGGTTCGGTTGCGTTTGGAAAAACACCAATGGATTATGGTCGGTCACGACCGTCACACCCCCTTCAGCACCCTCAAGGTAGCAACGGCACATCTTGAAAGCGTGTACTATCGCAAGGAGCTCTTGATCCCCAGTCGTGTACCGCGTTTCCGCGGGGATGAGCTTTCGGTTCTCATACGCAACTGGGTGACCGTTCTGCATGAGGACGGCTCCAAGTCCTACTACCGATGCATCACATCGAACCTCCCACGGTTGCAATGGATCCGGAAGGGCTAAGACGGGCGCCATGGAGAGAAGCTCTTTGACCTTGAGAAAAGCGTTATCGCAATCAGATGTCCATTCCCAACGCATGTCTTTTCGCATGAGCCTGGTTAGCGGTGCTACCAAGGTCGAATACCCTTGCATTAACCGTCGAAAGTAGTTTGCAAGGCCGAGGAAAGACCAAATCTGCCCAACATTTTCAGGGCGTGGCCAGTCCACAACGGCTTGGACCTTTCGTGGGTCGACACGGATGCCGTCCTTGCCGACGATGTGTCCAAGGTATTTGAGCTCATCTTGTGCAAACTTGCACTTGCTCACTTTCGCATAGAACTTCTGTTCCCGAAGGATTGCGAGAACTTCGCGTAGATGTTCTTGGTGCTCTTCCATTGATTTGGAGAAAACCAGGATGTCATCCAGGTAAACCAAGACAAACTGTCTGAGTTACTTGGCAAACGTTCGGTTCATTTCTCCTTGGAAGGTTGCCAGGATATTTGTAAGCCCGAAGCATAACGCTCAGAACTGATAGTGTCCCATGTGCGTTCGAAACGCGGTTTTGGGCACATCATCTTCCGTGATGCTGATTTGATGATTCCCTTGAGACAAATCCAAGGACGAAAACACTTTTGCGCCTTGCAGTTGGTCAAAAAGGTCCTCAATCCGCGGTAAGGGGAATCGATTTTTCATTGTCAGCTTGTTCAACGTACGGTAATCCATGCACATGCGTAAACCACCGTCCTTCTTGTTCACAAAAAGGATCGGTGCACTGTACAGTGAGCTACTGGGCTCGATCCACCCTTTTACAAGGTACTCTTTGATTTGGCGTTTGGCCTCTCGCCTTTCTGGTGGACTAAGGCGATACATGGGTCTGAACGGAGGAGTCGCCTTCGGTTGTAGCAGAATCGTGTGGCCCATGTGTCTTTGTGGTGGAAGCCTAGCCGGTGGGTCTTGGAATACATCCGAGAACTCCGCCAATAGAGATCTGATCTCTTGTGGCTTGTCTTCTGTCACGTCGTCCTCCACTTTCTGCAGCTGAGCCAAGAAGTATCGACAACCTTGTTGAATACGTCTCTTGACCTGCATTGCAGACAAGCTGGCATGGACTTTGAGTGGGGTCGGTGATAACTCCGTACTCGGAATCAACGTAAAGCGGTGTTGTCCTTTTCGGAGGATCAAACGCTTTGATTCAAAGCACATTAGAGCCTTGTTTTCACGGAGCCAGGGATTGCCTAGCACCAGGTCAAACGGGTCAAGAAGGTTAAGTACCTTCAACGTGACACTCTGTGTGTACCCTTGACTACAAATATTTGCTTTACAAGTACCGATCACGGGTACCGTACGGTTGTCACCGATAACAACTGCGCCATTCGATGGCTCGTACTTCAGGCCAACCTGACGGGTAAAGCCAAGGCTAACAAAAGAGTCGTTCCCTCTAGTATCAGCAAGTACGTTCACGGGAGCACCAGCTAGGTGTCCTTTGATCTGCATTGTCATGTTGCCTCCACTCTTCCGAGTGAACAGACTTGACAACGGTAAGCCGAGTTTGTGATAAACACGGAATCTGTACGACGGGCATTGCAAATCCCATGATTCACCCACTCGAGTCCACATCTTGTGGGCACGTGTGAATTCGGCTAGCACCTTCCAGTCTTTAAATTTCACTGGCTCGAAATCGTCGACCAAAGGTACTGCGAATGTGATTGAGCTCATCGCTTTGAGGGCGTTTGCTTCAATCACTGTGTTACACAATTCTTGCACAGTGGTTGGTGTCACCACCACTAAGCAGGTTCGGTCATGCATCTCGTCTGGCGATGCAACATTTAGTGGGCAATGTCGATCAGCAAGTGCAGAATGAGGTTCAATGAGAGGGGAGAAAACAATAGAGAAATTTGAACTCGTCAAAAACTCAAATTGTTTAACATCCTCGTCTGAAAACATGAACTCACACTTGTGATCCAGTTTTACCCCTGAGTGGTCCCCACTGACGTCACTCAGGGGTGGGGAAAACCCGCCCCCACGGCCCTGTCCGTTACCNCATCTCGTCTGGCGATGCAACATTTAGTGGGCAATGTCGATCAGCAAGTGCAGAATGAGGTTCAATGAGAGGGGAGAAAACAATAGAGAAATTTGAACTCGTCAAAAACTCAAATTGTTTAACATCCTCGTCTGAAAACATGAACTCACACTTGTGATCCAGTTTTACCCCTGAGTGGTCCCCACTGACGTCACTCAGGGGTGGGGAAAACCCGCCCCCACGGCCCTGTCCGTTACCACGGCCGGACCCATTGCAGCGACCGCGACCCTGTCCACGGCCTTGTCCGCGGCCTCCTCTTGCACCATCCCCACGAGGTGCCGCTGCTGCAGCTAGCGCCGCGGCCTCTTGTCCATCACCAGCAGCCTTAGGGCACTGAGCCCTAAAGTGGCCCGGTTGCATGCAGTTGTGGCAGAGCCCTTCGCGGAAGGCTGCGTTGCAACGCTCACGCGCTACCTGCAGCTCGTCATTCTCGCGGTTGCGCTTGTTGTTGGGACCCTTGTGTTCACCAGCCTTCTTGGCTGGAGGGTTTGTAGGCTGCTTGCCCTTGGCCCCGCCTCGCTGTCCAGCTGACCCACCAGCCCCTGCATCGTCCACGCGCATGTCGCGACCCTGTTGTGCACGCGCGTTCGGCCGTGCATCAGAGTAGTGTTTTGGGTTCGCCGAATACACTTCGCTCATGTAGTCGCGCAACGCCCTCCAGCTTGTCCAAGCTTGGCCAGTGGCTGTCGTGGTGGTCTTGTCCTTCAGCTTCTCGCTGGCGAGACCATCACGCAAGTACTCCAGTAGCATGCACTCCGGGTACTTGAACGTCTGAGTCCCATCGCCCTTGGTGAAGCTTTTGGCTTCCTCCACGAGTGCGGTGAACTCGCTCAAGTAGGATTCGAGCGAGCTGCCCAGCTGCCTGAAGTCCTTGATCTTGTGGAAGGCGCGCTGCGCCTCCTCACGTTGGGTGCACTTCTTGCGCATGATCGCGCAGAAAGCCTCCCATGGCATGGACTGCCACTCGAGGTGCGGCTGCTGCACAGTCCACTCCTTGGCCACATACTTGAAGAGTTTGTCTTCAAGCCGCGTCGTGGCAAGGTCACCCCACTGGCTGAGTGGAGCCTTGTGGACACGCAGAATGTGCTCCATGCGGTTCAGCCAGTCGGTCAGCTTCACGCCCTTCTGGAACATCTCCACACTGTGGAGGAAGGACGTGTTCATGACCGACCCCGAAGTCGTCGAGGTAGGCAAGTCGTCGCTGCCACCGACAGTGGCATCCGCAGTTGCGGCATGCTGCGCTTGCTGCTGCATCTGCACCTGGGTCACACTCTACAACGCCTTGTCGAGGACGTTACATCGGCGGCTTGCCTCATGGGCGGCCAGGTGCTGTAGCTGGCGATCACGGTCAAGGTCCGTGATGCTCTGCCCGACGTGGGACAGCAGGTTGGCGAACGCGAAATTGAGCTCTGATGTCGTCAGAACATCGGCGATAGCCTCCAGGGCCTCGCGTTGTCCATGCACCCTTACCCACTGCAAGAGGTTACGGTTCGCGTACAATCCTCCAAGGAGTCCCACCTTTCGGAGGAGACTATCGTCGATGACGACGCTCGAGTGGGCGTTGCCCTGCCCCATCGCGGCTTCATCGTAGGAAGGGGGGTCCGCCCTCATTCCTCTGAGTGGTGCCGTATCTCCACCGTCGGTGGTGATCTTGAGTCGGCCTGCCGCCTCAGCAGCAGACTCCGCAAGTCTACGACGGCCATCGCGAATTGCTTTTGCGGCGTCGTCATCCGGCTCGTTCTCGAGGGAACTTCCCGTGTGACTACTTTCAGCGCCCTTGCTGCTCTCTGCAGTCTCGCTGCCGTCGGCAGCTTCAGGCGATGCAGCGGGCACCTTTTCCTTCTCGAGCAATCGGTTCAAGTTTGCCGCACGACGATGGCAATGGTCGCGATCCTCGTCGCCTTCGCCATCGTCGGCGTCGTGCTCTTCGTGGGGTCCTCCTCTGGAAGATCCTCCTCCATCGCATCGTCCGTCGCATGGGGGTCGCCCATGTGCGCGTCGACGTGCTCGTCGAGCACCTTTGCGGCCTCCGCACGCTTCTCGGTATCGCCGAGGTTGGCATCGGTTGCCTTAGGCGGTACGGTTGCCTTAGGCAGCACGGTTGCCTTAGGCGGTACGGTTGCCTTTGGGTTGGCAACCATGCTCACGGCGGCTGCTCCAAAAAGTTGGAGTCCGCCAAGGACGTGTGGTGAGAAAGTCACCACCTTGCCCTTGTTGGTCCTAGACGGTCCGGCACTTGCCATCACGTTGCTCGTGCAATTAGCACGTGAAGACCATTGTGAGGATCACCCCACAAATTTGAGGAGGAATCGCCTCCTAAAGTCACGCTCTCACGATCGGTGAGGCAATTATGAATTCAATTTCTACTTTCCTAGGCCGCCACGTTGGCACAAGGGCGTGGATTTTGGAACTAGTCTTCCTAAGCCATGACTCACGGCGATTGGCAAGGACTAGTACCTAGGAAAACAGAAAATTACAATACAAGGAATTGACAAGAAGTGTGAGTACCGCTCACAAAGCTAGGACAAAGAATGGGAGAGGAATTACACAATTCCTAGCAACTCCTCCAATCCTTCTTCTAACTTCTTGTCTTCTTCCTGTCTTCTTGTCTTCCTTGGCCTCCTCTTGAGTCTTCTTTGCGCGTCTTGCGCCCNGGCACAAGGGCGTGGATTTTGGAACTAGTCTTCCTAAGCCGTGACTCACGGCGATTGGCAAGGACTAGTACCTAGGAAAACAGAAAATTACAATACAAGGAATTGACAAGAAGTGTGAGTACCGCTCACAAAGCTAGGACAAAGAATGGGAGAGGAATTACACAATTCCTAGCAACTCCTCCAATCCTTCTTCTAACTTCTTGTCTTCTTCCTCTCTTCTTGTCTTCCTTGGCCTCCTCTTCAGTCTTCTTTGCGCGTCTTGCGCCCCTTGGCGGCTTCCTCCTTGAGCCGGCAACACTGGGGGAGCCGCCAAAAGTCCCCAAGGTGTCACCCTCCTTCTTTTTAGGGTGCTCTCAGGTCGTGAGAGTCCCTAAGCTTGGGGAGGGGTGCTGTCCCAATTTTTTGATGAAGGGGTTTTGAATGAGCCTTGAAGATGGAGAGGATTTTGTGGTTTTTGAGGGTGGGGACTCACCACCCCGCCCCACAAAAATCTTCTTAGCCCTCTGGAAGTGAAGAGAGGCTGGAAGAAAGAGTCTCAACCAAGTAGGGCTTTTTTCAAGCTCTCTAATGCACTTTACTACGCTTCAATCCGTGAAGTGTAGATGCCGTAGTCCCTTCTAGCATTTCTGCTGCTCTTGCAGCTTCCGGCGGCGTTTTATCTATGTCGTAGCCGCCGTTTCTGTCGAACCCTTGGTCGCGAGGGTCATCTGGCTCTGAGAACCACTGTAACGGGCTGAGTCTCCAGCTCCTGCTCTGAAGTCGTCGTCGGAGTTCGCCGAATGGCGTTCTCAGTCCGCGTCAGGGGTTTACCCCCTTCGCAAGACTGAGGGACAATCCTCATCAACGACCCAGAGCAGGGAGACTCAAATAGTTCGAGTCTCCGGAGGCCCATGTCCGTTTTTAACCAAACCCCTGGTTTTGGGACCCAAACCGAGGGTTTTTACCTCGAACTTGTGTGTCCGCACAAGTTATTCCATTTGTTTTATGTCAAAGTTCGTCGAGAACGAAATTCGATCCATGTTTTGTCGTTCTGGCGCAAAATCAGCGCGTGCGAGGCACGTTGGCGATTTCGCGCCAGCTTTCTCTCAACCTCACCCTCGCTCCCCCTATCCCTCGTCCTCGCTTGCTTGTTTTGCAAGGAGGGTGAGGGGGGCGAGGGCACGAGGCCATGAGGCCTCGCCCTCGAGGCCCTCGTGGCCTCTCAACCGCTTATCGGGCTGATGCCGCGATCGGCGGCTGGTGGTTGGCCGGCCGATGGCCGCCGGTCACTTGGCCGGCCGTCGGCCGTCCAGCCGGCCGGCAGCGAGCTGGCTGGCGGCCAGCGAAGTGCAGGCCGTCGGCAAGCCCTCGCTGACGCGAGGGGTGGTGCGTAACCACCCCTCGCTTCAGCAAGGTGGGAGGGCCGAACATACAATGTGGTATGTATGTTCCATGCATGCGAGCAGGTGTGGTCGAGACCCGGACCCCGGAGACATGTTCCGAGGGTCATGAGGAGACCTTGTTGCTTTGTACCTCACATGCGTGTGTGGATTATGTGTTGCACGTGTTGGTTTTTGCGCTCATTGTGCTCTGTTGTGTCCTCCCGGCTTGTGTACATCGGCGTGCAGATGACTGACGGCGAGACTCGACGCTGATGGAGTGTCATCCGGTGGAGCCGACGCATGCTGAGGTCTTCTCGCAGTTCGCTGGAGCCCCCTCTCTCCGGCGACGTGTTCAGCTCCATCGGCAGGCCTCCTCGGCGGTCGCGCTGCCGGCAGTCACTGGCACCGCAGTCACTGTCTGCATGCTTCCAGCGCGTACTGTCGTGCCTGCGTCGTCATGCGCTGCCTAGGGTTCCAGTTGCATGTTGCATGGCCCTGATTGGCAGCATAAATCATCGTGGGCACTGCCTGGGTTCAGGCTGCCATAGCTCCTCGCTACTGTTTTTCTAGCAGATTCTGACCGCACGGCTGCGTTCGCAATGTCGGTATTATGGTATGGTCCAGTTTTCAGGCAAAACGAACGACGCCCGGGTTTTGGGCTGTCGGCCGTCTGGCAGGCCTCACCGAGAAAACCTGCCAGCCTGAAATTAGCTATTTTCTGATTGGCTGATGAACTGAGTAACAAGCTCTACAGAACTGGGGGGGGGGGCTAGAACTTGGAGGGGTCCCCCATTGCTGTTCATTCTTCATTGCTATTCAGTTACTATCAGTTTTCAGCTGCTTTCTGGCGCTAACACTGGCGAGCGCACTTCTGAGTAACAAACCCAGAGCTTCCAGACTTAGATTCTAGAGCAGCAGACTGAGGGGGCAGCTGACTTAAGCAACGAGCGTGGAAGNCGTCGGTATTATGGTATGGTCCAGTTTTCAGGCAAAACGGACGACGCCCGGGTTTTGGGCTGTCGGCCGTCTGGCAGGCCTCACCGAGAAAACCTGCCAGCCTGAAATTAGCTATTTTCTGATTGGCTGATGAACTGAGTAACAAGCTCTACAGAACTGGGGGGGGGGGCTAGAACTTGGAGGGGTCCCCCATTGCTGTTCATTCTTCATTGCTATTCAGTTACTATGAGTTTTTAGCTGCTTTCTGGCGCTAATACTGGCGCACACACTTCTGAGTAACAAACCCAGAGCTTCCAGACTTAGATTCTAGAGCAGCAGACTGAGGGGGCAGCTGACTTAAGCAACGAGCGTGGAAGCCTGCACGCTGCATCAACAACGCAGCTGCCCCAACCTGCTGCCTAGTTTCTTTCTTGGTATCAGAGCCAGAGCGTAGCAACAGCAGCAGCAGACTGACGTATAGGTGCCAGACAACGCCGGCGGACTCCCATACGCGCCAGTGCAGGGGAAATGCTGCCGGATTTTTTCCGGCAGCATTGACCCGCCTGGTGGCGGCGTAAAAAATTTTTCCACGGCCACTGGGCCAAGGGAAATGCTGCCGGATTTTTTCCGGCAGCACTGACCCCCACGTTGGACGCAAGGGAGTGAGCGGCCGACCACGCTAGGCCCCTGCTGACGACGGCGCAAGGCAGCAACGTCTTCAGGTGTGACTGAACGCAGCAGCCAGTAGCAGCAGCAGCAGCTTGCCGCGGCAGCGAGCGGTGGCAACAGCGGCCAGCAGCAACAGCAGATAGCAGCGGCTGGCAGCAGAAGCAGCTCGCAGCAGCAGCAGCCCGTAGCAGCTACAGCCGGCAGCACCAGCAGCTGCAGCGAGCAGCAGCCTGTAGCAGCAGCTGCTCGTAGCAGCAAGCAGCAGCAGCAGCACGCAGCAGCAACAGCAGCCGGCTGCAGCAGCTCGCAGCAGCTGCAACTGTAGCAGCCCGCAGCAGCAGCTGCTGCGGCTGCGAGCAGCGAGCAGCCAGCTGCTTGCTGCGAGCAACCAGCTGCTCGCAGCGAGTAGCGAGCAGCGAGCTGCTCACTGCGAGCTCCTCGCAGCGAGCAAGAAAAACCAAAAAATAAACAAAAACAAAACAAAAAAGACGGGGACCTACCCCCCTCGATCTGTCCCTTTGTTAAGGAGCAGCAGCAGCAGCAGCCACTGCAGCAGCAGCAGCCGCTGCAGCAGCAGCAGCAGCCACTGCAGCAGCAGCAGCAGTCACTACAGCAGCAGTAGCAGTAGCAACAGTAGCAGCTACGGCAGCAGCAGCAGCTATAGCAGCCATAGCAGCAGCAGCAAGAGCAGTAGCAGCAGCAACAGCAATAGCAGCAGCACAGCAGCAGCAGCAGTAGCACCTGCTGCAGCAGCGGTAGTAACAGCAGCGGCAGCAGTAGTAGCAGCAGCATCAACAGCAGCGACTGCAGCAACTACTGCTGACGTCAGCAGTTGTCCGCTGACGTCACTGCTGACGTCATCAACCACATACACAAAAAAGGGGGGGAAACTAGGAGGACACCAAGGGACTCTGCGGACGTTTGCCATCCTTGGCAGACGTCACTCTTGACTCCAGCAGCACACACCCAACACCAAAGGACACAAACAATAATAAAAAAAAAAAAACAAGCCTTTGGACACACCATGGCTGACTCTCACGAGGCGGAGGGGTCCTCCTCTGCGGGGGGGATCCCTACCTCCCCTTTCTTGCAGCGCCTACAGTTGCACGAGCTGCAACAGCAGCAGCAGCAACAGCAGCAGCAACAACAGCAGCAACGGTAGCCGTAGCAGCAGCAGCAGCATCAGTAGCAGCAGCAGCAGCAACAGCAGCAACAGCCACAGCAGCGGCAGCAGATACAGCAGCCGCACCAGTCGCCGCAACAGCAACAGCGGCTGCAGCAGCCGGAGCAGCAGCCGCTACACCAGTAGCAGCAACAGAAATAGCAGCGGCAGTAGCAGTAGCAGCAACCGCTGCAGCAGCAACAGCAACAACAATAACAGCAGCAACAGCAGCGGCTGCCACTGCAACAGTAACAGCAGCAGCATCGGCAGTAGCAGCGGCAGCAGCAGCAGTAGCCGCTGGAGCCCCAGCAGCCCACTGGTGTCGTCGGCGACGACCCTGATCCCATCGTGGCTCTTCAGCACCAGCTCGCCGCCTTGACGCAGCAGCTTGCTGCGCTACAGCCACCAGCCTCCCAGCCTGCCACCAGTGTGCTGCCATCATTTGTCCCTCCAGGACACGCCAGCCTGGCTGTGTCAGCTGCCACATGTTTCCTGGCACAGCAGCAGACTCAGCGCCAGCGGCAGACAGTGACCTCCGTCCTTGGCCCCACTCTGGGTGCCGGCCGCAGGCAGAAGGACTTTGAGACGTCGCCGCCGCCGCTTCAGGCCGGCGAGCAGTTCCAGAGCTGGGAACTCAGCTTCCGGATCTGGGCCCAAGGTGAGGGTCTCTGGATGTACTACACCCTCTCTTATGACTCCACCCAGGCCGACCAGCTGTATGACACTGGTCGCGCAGTTCGTGCCTTAGTCCCAGTCGCTCCTCCGGCATCCTGCCTGGCCCTAGAGCCTTTCCTTGGCGACTTCACCACTGACATCCCTCCAGACCCTACCGCCGCCTGGCATGTCCTCACCAGGCCCCATCGCCTGTCCAGCGACCCTGAGATCAGTCGCCTGCTCCGGGAGTTCAACTCCCTACACATGGGGGAGACCGAGACGGTCACTGCCTACTGGCAGCGGGCAGAGGACATCCTTCGACGTCTCGGCACATCCGCTCCGCCCCCTCTGTTTGCGCTTCTCACCATGAAGCGCGGTGCCACCAACGCGTACACGGACGTCTTTGTGCACTACCCCCAGGACGTCCTCTCCACCATGGCGGCCCAAGGCACCCTCATGCCCTGGGCGTACGAGCTCTTCCTCCGTGTTGAGGAAGCTCGACAGGAGTCCCAGCTCCATCGCATGGAGGCACTTGCATCCCCTGGTGTCACCTCTCCTACCGGTGCCTCCCTCCCCGTCGCTTCACCTGCCGTTACATCCGTGGCCGTCGCCTCCCCCGCCGCAGCTACCTTGTCGACGTCAAAAACGAAGAAGTAGCGCAAGAACAAGAAAGGCAAGGGTCCGTCGCAACAGCAGCAGCAGCAGTCGTCGACCGGATCCAGCGGTGGTGGCGCGGTCTGCCACAACTACGGTCGGCCTGGACGCGGGTGGTACACATGCCCTCTGCCGACGGACGAGGCACACGTCATTGCCACCCTGCGGCGCCAGCGGGAGCACCGTCTCGCCTCTGCCGCCGTTGCTACTGCTGACACTCCGACCTCGTCCAGCAGCTCGGTCGCTCCGACAGTTTCGCCTGTCCTGTAGACGCCCCCACAGCAGCAGTACTACTCCCAGCCATCGGCGCTTCCGTTTCCTTTGCCGGCCCAGTCCTCATACTACCCAATCTCTGGCGCTGTGACTCCGTACTCGGCCTACACTCCCGGGTCATCCTCACGTGAGCGTCAGCTGGAGCAGTACATTGCGCTCCAGCTTGGCCTGCCTCGCCCGCCTCCCCAGGGAAGTGCGAGTTGCGTCACTTCTTGCCCTCCTACACAGCCCTGCATGACTGAGTCTGAGCTGTGATCCTGTCCCGTCTCTTCATCTTTCTCGTTGTCTTCTGTGGTCTCTTCCACTCCACTTCTTGACGAAATTGCGTGGATTGACGATTGGCAGTCTCGTTTTGCGCCCCCTTCTACCGCGTCCGCGTCCCTTGCTTGCTGTCATGTGACCGTCAGCGATCTGGCGACCCCTGTCCAGGACCCTGCTGAGACCTGGATCATCGACTCCGGGGCCACGCATCACATGACGGCCTCTCGCGAGGCCTTCGGTATGCTTGGCCCTGTAGCCGATGTCTCCGGTGTCCGAACGGGCTCCGGACAGGTGTTACCGGTCCGTGGTGTTGGTGTGGTTTGTTTCCGTGGTCCTGCCGGTGACGTCTTTCTGACTGATGTTCTCTTCGTCCCTGGTCTCGAGCTCAGCCTCCTTTCCGTGACTGCCCTTGACCGCATGAGCATGGACGTTGTGCACTCGCGTGGTGTTGGCACTGTGTCGTTGCGTCTGTCTGGTCTTGTCATCCTGCATGCCACCGCCCGTGGCAACCTGTGGTATGTCCCTCGCCTCCTCTCTTCCTCTCCCGTCTCTGCCTCGTCTGCCGCCATAGGCCATGTTTTCGTGACCAGTATGCTTTCTCCTTAGCACACCTGCCTCTTGCACCGCCGCCTTTGTCACGTCCATTCCGCCGCCATAGACAGCGTGCTCCGCACCCAGCCAGCCAAGGGCCTTGACCCAGAGACCTTCCCTCTCCCGTGCCCCACTGAGTGCATTGATTGCGCTCAGGGGAAGATGCATCGATCCACGTACCCCTTGTCTTCCTCCCGTGCGTCCGCCCCACTCGACCTGGTCCACTCGGACGTCATGGGCCCTCTCCCCACCGCGTCCGTCGGGGAACACGGCCGCTATGTCCTCACCCTCACAGACGACTATTCCCGCTATCGCTGGGTCTTCTGCCTCCGGCAGAAGAGCGATGTCGCTCGGGCCGTTCAAGACTGGCTCGTCCTTGCTGAACGCAAGTGTGGCCGTCCTCTTCGCCGCTTTTGTTCTGATCGCGGCGGCGAGTACATGGGCGAAGCCACGGCCTTTCTCGCCTCCCGCGGCATCCACCATGAGACGTCTGCGCCCTACACACCCGCCCAGAACGGCGTCTCCGAGCGCTGGAACCGCACCATGGCCGACGCCGTCCGCACCATGCGCGTTGAGTCCGGTCTGTCCGATGGCTTCTATTTTGAGGTCATGGCCTACATGACCTGGGTATGGAACCGGATTCCCCACAGTCCTCTTCCCCGCCAGTCTACACCCTACCAGCACTGGTGCGGTTGGCGCGCGGACCTCCGCCCCGTTCGCGTCTGGGGCTGCGTCGCCATTGTATGGCTGCCCGCCCCACAACAGGGCGGCAAACTCATCCCGCACGGCCGTCCCTGCACCTTCCTTGGTGTATCTCGTTAGTCTAAGGCCTGACGGTTCTGGGACCCGTCTCGGCTCTGCATCGTCGAGTCCCGCGATGCCCTCTTCTTTGAGGACCTATTTCCCCGCGACCTCATCCGCTCCGACTCATCCGTGTCCCTCCCGTCGCGTGGGGGAGTGGTGAGTCCATCCTCCGTCCTGTCGCTTCCGGGTGACACAGCACTTTGTCCCTCGGAGCCAGCAGCCCCAGTCGCGTCCGCTGGCCCCTCCGGGCCAGCAGTGCCAACCGCGTCCGCAGGCCCCTCCGGGCCAGTAGTCCCAGCCGCGTCCGCTGGCCCCTCCGGGCCAGCAGCGCCGATTGCGTCCGCTGGCCCCTCCGGGCCAGCAGCCTCAGTCCCGTCCGCTGGCCTCTCCGGGCCAGTAGCCCCAGTCGCGTCCGCTGGCCCCTCCGGGCCAGCAGCGCCGGTTGCGTCCGCTGGCCCCTCCGGACCAGCTGCCCCAGTCACGTCCGCTGTCCCCTCTGGGCCAGCAGCGCCGGTTGCGTCCGCTGGCCCCTCCGGGCCAGCAGCCCTAGTCACGTCCGCTGGCCCCTCCGGGCCAGCAGCCCCAGTCACGTCCGCTGGCCCCTCCGGGCCAGCAGCGCCGGTCGCGTCCGCTGGCCCCTCCGGGCCAGCAGCGCCGGTCGCGTCCGCTGGCCCCTTTGGGCCAGCGGCCCCAGTCACGTCTGCTGGCCCCTTCGGGCCAGTAGTGCCGGTCGCGTCCGCTGGCCCCTCCGGACCAGCAGCCCCAGTCGCCTCCGCTGGCTCCTCCGCGCCAGAAATCTCGTCCGCCTCCGTTGGCCCGTCAGACGCGGTGACATCTCCTGCCCGGTCGCGCTACACACGTGGCCTAGGCGGCAGCCTCCGACCTCGACCGAGAGTGCAGACCATCGTTTCGCGTCCTTTGGCGCCTCGACCTCCTGTGGTTCGACGTGTCTCCTCCACTCCCTCGGTCGTGAGTGGGGACCTTGGCACGAAGGCTCTCAGCCTGACCACCTCGGCCATCATCTCCGACCTTCACCGGGCTCTGCACTGGGCTATGCCATGCTTCATCACGAGCATCGGCATGCTGTCATGGCTGCACTCGCCCGCATCCCACCTGGAGCTCGTGATGCGCACGCCCTCTCCGTCCGGTCCACAACATGCCCGGAGGACCCAGCCACCCTACGCGAGGCTCAAGCCTCTTCTGAGGCTGCACATTGGGATGCCGCCTGCGCCGAGAAGCTTGCTGCTATCCGGCAGCACCACGTGTACGACCTCGTTGATCTCCCTCCAGGTCGAAAGGCCATTGGCGCCAAGTGGGTCCTTCGGCGCAAGTGGAAGCCTGACGGGTCCTTGGACAAGTACAAGGCCCGCCTCACTGCAAAGGGGTTTGCTCAGGTCCCTTGAGTCGATTACGACCAGATCTTCGCCCCAGTCGGTCGGTTCTCCACTAGTCAAGCGCTCTTCAGC
>SZWC01013829.1:5155-27504 GCA_023375785.1 Penium margaritaceum
TAGATTGTAAGGTAGAGGCAGTGAGGCATAGGCAAGGAGGCACAGGTGCCGAGGCACAGAGGGGACGTTGTAGAGGCAGAGGCATGGAGGTGCATGTGCGGAGGGGCATGCACAGAGGCACAAGCACTGAAGCGTAGGTGCTGAGGTGTGCAGGCACATGCACAGGGATGTAAGTGCAAGTGTGCAGGCGAGGCCCGTTGGCACAGGCGGTGAGGCTAAAGTAGGGAGGTGTAGGCACACAGGCACATGCATGGTGGTGCAGGCGTGGAGGCGCGGGCACTCAAGCCCAGTCGCGCAGGCACAGGCGCATAGGCACAAATTGCAAGCGAAAGCTTGCATGTGCTACGTAGTGGCATAGACACGAAGGCATAAGCGCGAAGGTACAGGTTCTGAGGCGCAGGCGGTGAGGTGCAGGCCTTTAGGCTCATGCGAGAAGGTGTAGGTGCGGTTTTGCAGCTGTTAAGGTGTAGGCACGAAGGTACAAGCACAAAGCTGCATGTGCAAAGGCGCAGGCATAAAGACGTAGGCTCAAAATGGAATGCATGGAGGTGCAGGATTGGAGGCAGAGGCATGGCGGCGCAGGCACGGAGGTTTATGTGCGGAGGCATAGGTACTGAGGTTGAAGTCCGGAGGCGGAGGCGCAGAGGCGTAGGCGCGCAAGCATAGGCACGGAGATGTAGGCAGGGAGACGTAGGTGGGCATGCACAGGCGCACAGGTGCAGGCGTAAAGGCATAAGTGCAGATGCACAAGCACGGAGGTGCAGGCATGGAGGCACAGGTACGCAAGCGCAAGCACAAAGGTGCAGGCGCAAAGGTGCAACTACAAAGTCGCAGATGGCGAGGCACAGGCATGGAGGCGCTTGCGCAGAGGCAGAGGTGGTGAGGTGGTGCAGGCAGTGAGGCGCAAGTGGTGAGGCGTAGGCAGTGTGACACAATTGGGGAGTGACAGGCGTGGAGTCACAGATGGGAAAGTGCAGGTGCGGAGGCATAGGCGCAGAGGCGCAGGTGCGATGGCGCAGGCATAGGGATACATGCGCGGAGGCGCAGGCGCAAAGGCACAGGTTGAAAGGTACAGTCACAGAGGCGCACACAGGGAGGCGCAATTGTAGAGGCATAGTCTCAGAAGCACATAGGATGAGGCGTGTAGGTGAGGCGCAATGGCACAGGCCGTGAGGCACATGCAGTGAGGCACAGGCAGGCAGGCACACGCGCTGATGCGTAGGCATGGAGGCGCAAGTGCATACGTGCAGGAGTGCAGGTGCCGATGCAGAGGCACAGCCGCGAAGGCACACGCACAAAGGCGAAGGCAAGGAGGCATAGGCATGGAGGAGTAAACAGGAAGGCACAGGCACAGAGGCGGGGCGCAGAGGTGTAGGCAGGGTGGCGCAGGCACGAAGGCACAAGTGCGGAGGTGCAGGTGCAGAGGCGCAATTACAGAGGCAAAGACAGGGAGGCAAAGGTGCGGAGGCACAGGCCTGGAGGCGCATGCGTAGAGGTGCATGTGTGGATGCGCAGGCACGGGTGCACAGGCACGAGCGTAGGTGCGGGTGCAGAGGTGCGGGAGCCAAGGCACGGGCTCGGAGGCGCGGGCACAAGGCGGGGACACGGAGGCACAGGCACACAGGGACAGGCGGACAGGGACGGGCACACATGCACAAGCGCGGAGGCGTAGGCGCAAAGGCGCATACGCGAAGGCGTAGGTGGTGAGGTGCATGCACCGAGGCATGGGCAAGGACGCACATATGAGAGGTTCTGGCACAGAGGCGCAAGCGAAGAGGCGTAGTCACGGAGGTGCAGGCAGGAAGGCGTATGCAAGGAGGCACAAGGACGGAGGCGCAGGCGCGGAGGCATAGGCGCGGAGGCGCAGGCGTGATGACGCAGGCATGGAGGCATNNNCCTATGCCTCACTGCCTTCAACTAAGCCTTGAAAATCAATGCCTGTGCCTTTATGCCTCTGCCTCTACACTTGCGCCTTCGCTCCTGCACCTTCACACCTGCACCTTTGCACTTGCACATCCACGCCTACGCCTCGGCACCTGTATTTCACTACCTGCACCTCACCACCTGCACCTCTGCGCCTGCACCTTTGCACCTGCGCCTCCAACCTACGCCTCCGCGCCTGTGCCTCTGCGCCTGCGCCTCTGTGCCTGCGCCTCCACGCTTATACCTTCATGCCTATGCCTACACTCCTATGCATTCGGCTTGCACCTCCCACCTGTGCCTCCGTGCCTTCACGTCTGTGCCTATGCCTCTGTGCCTCTGCCCTTGAGTCTGTGCCTCTGCACCTTTGTCTCCACGCTTGAACCTCCACGCCTTCACCTCTACGCTTGGGTATCTGCGCCTGTGCCTTCCCGCCTGCACTTCATTACCTGCACCTCACCCTTGCAAATGTGTGCCCGCACCTACACACCTACGCCTCCGTGCTTGCGCCTCCACACCGACGCCTTTGTGCCTGTGCCTCCGCAATTGCGCCTCTGCACCTACACCTGTGTGCTTGCGCCTCCAATCATGCACCTCTACACATGTGCCTCCGCACCAGCGCCTCCGCAACTGCACCTCCTTGCTTTCAGCTCTACGCCTACACCTCTGCAACTACATCTCCGTGCCTGTGCTTCCATGCCTGTGACTTTGCACCTGCACCTCCACACTTGTGCCTCACATCTACACTATTGTGCCTACATCTTGGTGTGTGCGCCTCCTATCTCCACCTCCACGTCTACGCTTTTGCACATGCGCCTCTGCATGTACCCATCCCATCTACGACCATGTGCTTTTGCCTACACGCCGACGCCTCCGCACCTGTGCCTCCACGCCTGTACTTCCACGCCTTTTCCTTCATGCCTGGGCCTCCTTGCCTGGGCCTTCACGACTGCGCCTTCCCGCCTACATCTCATTACATACTATATGTTATACCTCACCTTAGCAATTCTGTGCCTGTGCCAACGTGCCTTCTCCTCTGTACCTTTACCTTCATGCCTGGTCTTGTGCGCCTGTGCCTCCAGTCCTGCATCTCCGCGCCTGTGCCTCCGGGCCTGCGCCACAGCGCGTGCGCCACTATGCTGGTGCCACCGTGCCAGCACCTCCACGCCTGCGCTTGCGCGCCTGCACCTGTGTGCCTGCGCCTCCGGCCTGCGCCTCCACACTTGCACCTTGTCCCTTGTGCCTACGTGCTTGTGCTTTCACGTTAACGCCTCTACGCCTGCGCCTCAGTACTAGCGCCTCCGTGCATGCGCCTGCATGGTGGTGCCTCTATGCATGCGCCTCTGTATTTGCGCCTCCACACATGCGCCTCCCATCTACACCTCCATGCCTACACATCTGAGTTCTTACCTCCACGCCTGCGCCTCTGCACCTATTAACCCTATTATCCCATATTAACCCTCTACATCTATGCCCCCACGCTTGTGCCTTCGCCCTTGCACCTCAAAGCCTCGACCTCTCTGCCTGGGCCTCCTTGCTTTTGCTTTCCCACATGCAACTCACTTCTTCAGCCTCACCCTTGCAACTTTGCACCTGAGCCTCCACACCTTCACCTCCGCATCTGTGCCTCCACACCTACACCTCTATGCTTGCGCCTCTGTGCCTGGGGCTCCGCACATGTGCCTCTGCGCTTCCGCCTCCGTGCTTGTGCCTCCGCGCCTGTGCCTCTGCACCTCCTACTCCGCGCGTGGGCCTCTGCACCTGCACCTCCAAGTGTGTGCCTCCGTGCCTATGCCTCTCGTGTGTGCCTCCGCAATTGCACTTCCGTGTCGGCACCTCCGCGCCTACGCCTCTGTGGTTGTGCCTCTTTGCCTCATTCTCTATGCGCACGCCTCCAAATTGTGCCTCCATGCCTCCGCACACGTGCCTGCGCCTCCGCGCCTGTGCCTCCACGCTTTCGCCTATGCACCTATGCTTCCACGCATTCGCCTCTGCACCTGCGACTCCACGCCTGGATCTCCGCTCCTAGAACTCCGCAATTGTGCCTAGGTGCCTACGCCTCACTGCATGCGCCTCACCCTTGCAAACCCACACCTTTGCCTTCACGCCCACGCCTGCGTGCATGTGGCTCCACGCCTGCGCCTCCATTCCTATGCCTCTATGCATGCGCTTTCACGTCTACACCTCTGCGCGTGCGTCCCCGTGCCTACGCCTCCAAGCCTACGCCTGTGCACTTGCACCTCCGTGCCTCCGTCCTCGCAACTATGCCTCTACGCATGTGCCTCCACACATGTGCTTCCTCACCTGCACCTCTGTGAGTGCGACTCCGTGCCTATGCCTCCGCGATGTTTTCGCTCATGGAACTCTGCGCCTGTGCAACGGTGCCTGCACCTCCGCACCTCTGCCTCCCATCTTTGTCTCCATGCCTGCGCCTCCAAGCGTGTGCCTCCATGCCTGCATCTCTGTATTTGTGCCTTGATGTCTGCTCCTCCGTGTATGGGCCTCCATGCCTACGCCTCCGTGCTTGGGCCTCTAGGCCTGCATCTTCCTGCTTCCGCCTCACTAACTGCGCCTCACCCTTGCAACTTCACACCTGCACCTTCATGCATGCGCTACGCTTCCACTCCTGTGCCTCCATGCCTGTCCCTCTGCACCTGCTCCTTTGCGCATGTGCCACCATGCCTGTGCCATTGCCTGCGCCTCAACACCTACGCATCTGCACCTGTGCTTGTGCGCATGTGAATCCGTGTTTGTGCCCATGCCTCCCCACCTGACCTCCATGCCCGAGCCTCCGTGCATGCGCCTCCGCACCTACAGCTCCGCACCCGCACCTCCGCACCTTCGCACCTATGCCTTTGTGTGTACGCATCGGCGCATGCACCTCCGGGACTGCGCCTTTGTGCCTACGCCTCGTGTCTCCCACATCAGCAAGCTCAAACACTATCGACACCACTGTATGAATTCCTCTGCAAAGTTAAACCTCCACCTCCTTTACAAATGGACGTGGATACGGAGTACGTGATTAAAGATATCCTCAAACATCGTCGCCATGGAAAAACGACCAAATATCTAGTCAAGTGACACAGCTACCACATCACGCACAACAACAGGGAGCCCTATGACAACCTCTAAAACGTCGATTATGTGAAATATGGCTATTAACGTTGTTAGTGGCCTATGTTTGCTAATGCTCTGGAACATCGCGACGGGGAGTGTTACATCCCTGACGCACACGAGTCCCTAAACTCCATGAGTGGGCAATTCTATCATTACATNTCGTCGCCATGGAAAAACGACCAAATATCTAGTCAAGTGACACAGCTACCACATCACGCACAACAACAGGGAGCCCTATGACAACCTCTAAAACGTCGATTATGTGAAATATGGCTATTAACGTTGTTAGTGGCCTATGTTTGCTAATGCTCTGGAACATCGCGACGGGGAGTGTTACATCCCTGACGCACACGAGTCCCTAAACTCCATGAGTGGGCAATTCTATCATTACATTCATGGTCCACCGCGCGTTGACCTTGGGCTTTTTACGCCGTTTGGCTGAGGGCATTTTGGCCAACTACCCTGACCTCCGGTGTCTTGTTTCAGAAATTTATCAAAACTTTTACCACCTTCCTGAAAGGTCGACAAAACTGAAAAAACGTACAATGATATTGTTCGGTAAGTCTGCACACGGATCCTTGGATCCGTGGCACCTATCCATGAATCCGGATCCTGGATCCGGATCCTCGGATCCGGATCCACTGTAGTGGATCCGGCCGGGTTCCACGGATCCTGCACCGGATCCTGGGGGAGGGGAGAGGGGCAGAAAATGTCGAGAGTTCTGGCCTCAGGACTTGGTGTCCGTTCATGAAACATCCATTTTGAACATCAAAAAACTTTTGCGGCTCGCGAATGTGTGCGGTTCGACTTAGCATGAATGTTGATTGCCGCCTACCACGTCACTGCCTAGTCCACATGCGTTGCTCCTGCCTACACTAGGAGGGAGCTTAGTGACTCATCCGGTGGAATTCCATAGGTCTATTATCAAATCTGACTCTGTGCAGCCAATTAGGATCAGCCCCTCTTGCAGGTGTCGTAAAGGATGACCCTGCAAACTCGTACGTGATGAACGAGGCACAATCTACCGTCGGTCTGTGACAGTGCAACTTCTTGAAGATTGTGTGATAGGTTGACCGTTGGATTGATAAGCAGTGACTGTTGGCGAGTCAGCATGAAGTACTTGGTGACTCAGTATTTGGTGCTCACTCAAAACTCGGTGCATATTAGTAACCATGGATGATAAATCGTGTGCTGAGCAAGGAACCGTGAATCTATGTGAACGGATCCGTGGATTCGATGATTTGCGAATCCTGGATCCGGATCCACGGATCCGGATCCAGTATGTGGATCCGACCCCCGGGTCCGGATCCTCCTGAAGGTTCGGAGGTAGGATCCGTGTGCAGCCTTATTGTTCGGTCAACTTCTTGATGGCGCTAGATCCGTACAAAACCATGCCTTGATATTCTTAAAGCCCCCAAAATTCTCTTAGGAGCTTCTCCAAGCAACCACTCACAACACGACCTCGAACGTGTTGCTTCGCTTGAGCATCGAGGAACCAACATATGCCTCATTCTTATTGTCAGCATTGTATGTATGTCCCCAACTCAGTCAACACCTGTCATTGGAGGGCACTTATTGCTTTTCACCAGTTAACCATTCGTCCCGAATCCTCGAATCACCTTTTATCCTGCACCTCATCCATGGAAACCACCTATGTTCCGCTCAACATAACGCTAAGTACTCGCAAAATCTCTTTTTGAATAGCCACACGAGCATGTTTGTTTGCATGCCATGCATCGTCGACATTGGGATTGTTTTTGGATATTATGTTCATCTCTACGACTAGTGTATACATCGTGTTCATACTTGCATGTTTGGACACCGAATTGATTTTATGGAAAACGTACATGTCCCAACTTTATGGATGATTCCGTGGAAACATGGTTCATCTCCGAAAGATTCTTACCCATGATCGGATCCAAATATCGTGACCATCATGGCCAGGTAATCGTTCAAGATAAGCCGTCGGATGTACAATATGTCTTTCCCGCACACTACTTTAAAACCCATTTTAATGGTGTGAGACCACGGCCTTAGTATGTAACTAAAAAAGGGTTTTTCCACATCCTAGGGATGAACCGGCGCTTTGATTTTGCTAGTGATTCGGACCTCAATTGTAAACCCTAGACACCTGCTGCCAAACCTAAACTCCTCGCTCTACCTCCTCTAGCTCGGCATGGTACCCTAGACACCTGCACCTCCCTGCTTGGGTGTGCAGTCGGCCGCACATGACGAGTGATGCTATTCAAATACGAGAAACGGTACATACCATAGGCATTTTTTTTTGCGCTGTCAAACCCATATGTATGCTCTACACATGTAACGTCTTTCATCGTAATCGAGATCCTCCTCCCTCGCCTACTCACCAGTACATTCACCAAACCCTCTTTCAACATGTCCCATGTTCGAGATACGTATCCTCTACCACCATTGCAGCACTGGGCTGGTCATGCATAGCCAGTACACAGTCCTTGGGGAACCATGACACTACCACCCCTTCCCATGGATCACAGAACCGCGGTGGCCAAGTGGGCAAACATAAAGCGCGCATGGGAGATCATCAACCCGAAAACACTCGCCGACCCATACACCATGTGTTGGCAGTTGGGCACGCGGGCACCCCATGCCTGCCTATTGTACCGCCAACCGAATTGGGAGCCATGGCTTTCGGTGTGCGCAATTCACTTTTTGTGTTTCTGACAACGTATGACGTATGTCGGTGCCCTTCATGGAGGTAGCTATCGCTACCTTGTCCTCAGCGTTATTGAATACTATTTGCCCTGCATGTCAGTTCATTTTTCCGGCACATCAATTGAACATAGTAATCTACCTATTGCGATTCACTTTCTTCAAAACATGAAGTGCATGCCCTGCATATAATGACTTTCAGAGACAAATTTCTGACCAATGTATCTGCCCTAATAGGATATCTTTAGGACGTATCCTCCAACATTACTTCCAACGTCTGTTATAGGAGACACATACTCATGTGCATTACATAAGAAGAGGCCTAGCTTCTGACAATTGCTCAGCATCCTTGTTGCAGATGCATATTGAGCAGCCTTGTATACACCACACCCTTCACAGGGTTATATTCACCAAAGAGAAACATTCTGAAAGCATGAGAAGTTCATGTTTTCAGTTGGCTAAGGTACTAGGGTGGTGAGATGTGAGACATGCATAAGGCTGTAACCATGCTTCGTTGTATCCAAAGTTAGGTTATGTTGGAGACATGTGCAGAGGATGACTTTCCCATTGGATGTCTCTTCTGCTTTCTCACAATGTTGGATTCAACAATGAACCTTTTGTGTGTGCACGGAATTCAGCAACAACATTCAATTTTGTATCAGGGAATTGCAAGAGGATAGACTTTGGAAAACATCAATGAAGTAATCATGGATGACTATTGAGTACAGACAGTGAAGGTGCGATACGTGATATCCTTGAACATGTCTCGACTTAATCCGCATGGGAAATGGACAATGTCACACCCAAGACACATGTGCTTCCATGGCTGACAGTGCTCAATGTCGTAGAAAGTGTCCGTCTCACTATCCGAATCTTCACGGCCATGTCTACTTCTTAAAATGAACACACCGCTGCCCCCCCTCCCCACATTCGATGCACCCGTCCCATTCAGCCTAAGCCTAACCTGCTGCCTAACCCAAAACCCCCCCTTTCTTCTCAAGTCTGAGCCGCTAGAACGAATGGTTTGCTCAGTCTCCAGGGTCCACCATAGTCCATCCTGCACAAAAGCAACCAAACCCATCCATTAGTTGACCAAGGAAAGGGACGAAAAGGCAATAAAACAAGAGTATGAATATGAATATGCATAACAAAAGGTATCCACAGACTCACCTCACTTTGCCTCCTCTGGCTCTTCTACATACGTCTCTTGCCACTCCCTCTCCTCCTCATCCAACTCATGGGTGTTAGTTTTCGTGCGTCTCTCATTGTACTCTCTTGTGTCCCCCCGGCTTGTGTACATCGACGTGCAGATGACTGACGGCGAGACTTGACACCGTTGGAGTGTTGCTTGGTGGAGCCGCCGCACGCTGAGGCCCACTCACCCGTCGCTGGAGCCTCCTCCCTCTAGCAATGAGCTCAACTCCATCGGCAGGCCTCCTCGGTGGTCGGGCCGCCGGCGGTCACTACCACTACAGATGCTGTCTGCATGCACCTAGAGCTTTCTCTGGCTGTGCCACTGCATCTGCAGCATCATGCGGTGCCTAGGGTCCATGTCTCCTGCTGTATGGCCCTATTTGGCATCGTTGACTATCATAGGCACTTTCTGGGTTCAGGCAGCCATAACTCTTTACTGCTATTTTCCTGGCTGATTCTCACCGCATGACTGCGTTTGCACCGGCGGTATTATGGTATGGTCCAGTTTTCAAGCAAAACAGACGACGTCCGGATTTTGGGCTGTCGGGCGTCTCGCAGGGCTCACCGAGAAAACCCTGCCTGCCAGAAAATAGGTCCTAGACTATTCTCTTATTGGCTGGTTAGCTGAGTAACAAGTTCTACACTAGTGGGGGGGAGCTAGAACTTGGAGGGGTCTCCCATTGTTGCTCATTCTTCATTCCTAATCAGTCACTTTCAGTTTTCAGCTGCTATCTGGCGCTAACACAGGCGCACACATTTCTGAGTAACAAACCCAGAGCTTCTAGACTTTGACTCTAGAGCAGCAGACTAAGGGGGTAGCAGACTTAAGCAACGAGCGTGGAAGCCCGAACGCTACATCAACAACACATGCTGCCCCAACGTGCTGCCTAGGTTATCTAGCTTGGTATCAGAGCCAGAGCGTAGTAGCAGTTGTAGAAGACTGGCGTACAGGTGCCAGACAACATCGGCGGGCACCCATACGCACAAGTGCAGGGAAAATGCTGCCGGATTTTTTCCGGCAGCATTGACCCGCCTGGTGGCGGCATCAGATTTTTTCCCGCGGCCACTGGGCCAGAGGAAATGCTGCCGAAAAATTTCGGCAGCACTAACCCCCACGCGTGACGCGAGGAGGTGAGCGGCAGGCTGCGTCCAACACCAATGAGCGATGACGCATGCTGCAACGTTGCCCAGGTGCAGTGACTGGCACCAGCACTCAGCAGCAACAGTCTGCAGCAGCGGCAGCCGCAACCAATAGCAGTGAGCAGTGGCAGCAATAGCCAACAGTAGCTATGTGCAGTAGTAGCAGCAGGCAGAAGCGGCAGCTGCAGCTTGCAACAGCAGCAGCCCGTAGCAGCAACTCGCAGCAGCAACAGCCCGCAGCAACAACAGCCCGTAGTAGCAACGAGCAGCAGCAACAGCAAGCAACAGCTGTAGCAGCGTGCAGCAACAGTAGCAGCAGGCTGTAGCAGCCGCAGCAGGCAGCCACAATAGGAGCCAGCTGCAGTAGCGGCTGCACTGAGCAGCTGCAAGCAGCCGCTGCTGGTGCTCACTGCCTGCAACAAGCAAGCAGCGAGCAGCAGCCCGCTGCTACCAGCAAGCAGCGGCTCTCTACCAGCGAGCAGCAGCTTGCTACCAAAAAATTGCAAGAAATCATTCCCCCACCCCACACGCTTTGCTTTCGCGGTTATAGCAATTGCCTTTGCTGCTCTAGCCGCCACAACACCCGTAGTAGCCCACAACACCCGCAGTAGCCCACAACAGCAGCAGTTGATGCTGCAACTACAGCCGCAGCAGCAGCAACAGCAGCAGTAGCAGCAACCGTAGTAGTAGCTGATGCAGTAGCAGCAACCGTAGCAGCAGTAGTTGCAACAGCAGTTGGAATAGCAGTAGCAGCACTAGGAGTAGCAGCAGCACCACCAACCGTAGCAGCACCACCAACAAGCAGCAGCAACAGCAGCCGTAGCACTAATTGCAGCAGTAGTAGCAGCATCTGTAACGACAGCTACAATAGCGGCCCAAACAACCTCCACAGCTGACATCAGCATCCCGCTGCTAACATCACTACTGATGTCACTACTGATGTCCTCAACTAAAAAAAAACTAAAAAAGGGGGCAAGGGAACAGGGAAGCAAGACAAGACGTCCACCGCCCTCAGCACACGTCACTGCTGAAAACATCACCACACACACACAAAAAAAAGCAAACAACACAAAAGGGGCATCACACCATGGATGGTAGTCCCATTGTGGAGGGGTCCTCCTCTGTTGTGAGGACCCCCACCCCCCCTTTCTTCCAGCGGCTCCAGCAACAGTACGAGCAGCAGCAGTAGCAGTTGCAGCGACAGTAGTAGCAGTAGCAGTAGCAGCAGCTCGAGCAGTAGCTGCAGCAGCAGTAGTAGCAGCAGCACCAGCACCAGCAGTAGCAGCAACAGTAGTAGCGGTAGGAGCAGCAGGAGCAATAGGAGAAACAGGAGCAGCAGCAGCAGCGGAAGCAACAGGAGCAGCAGCAACGGCAGCAGCCCTTTGGCGTCGTTGATGACAACCTTGACCCCCTCGCTGCTCTTCAGCAACAGCTCACTTCCCTGACACAGCAGCTTGCGGCACTGCAGCCGTTTGTCTCTCAGACTGTCCCCATTGCGCCGCCATCCTTCACCCCTCCAAGGCACGCCAACCCAGCTGTGTCTACTGCTACGCACTACCTGGCACAACAGCAGACTCAGCGCCAGCGGCAGACAGTGACCTCCGTCCTTGGCCCTACTCTGGGTGCCGGCCGAGGGCTTGTGGGCATATCACACCATGCTGTACGATGCCACCCTGGCCGACCGGTTATATGACGCTGGTCGTGCCATCCGTGCTTTAGTCCCTGTCGCCCCTCCGGCTTCCCGCCTCGCCCTCGAGCCCTTCTTAGGCGACTTCGCCACTCGCGACACCTCAGACCTTGCAGCCGCGTGGCACATCCTCACTCGTCCCCATCACTTGTCCAGCAAGGCTGAGACCAGCCACTTGCTGCAGGAGTTCAACTCCCTATACATGGGGGAAACTTAGAGGGTCACCTCCTACTGGCAGCAGGCGGAGGATATCCTTTGTCGCCTCGGCAAGTCTGCCCTACCCCCTCTGGTCGCTCTCCTCACCATCAAGCATTGTGCCACTGCCGCGTACGCGGATGTCTTTGTCCACTACTCCCACAACGTTCTCTCCACCATGGCGGCCCAGGGCTCCCTCATGCCCTGGGCATACAAGCTCTTCCTCCGGATTGAGGAAGCTTGTCTGGAGTCCCAACTCCAGCGCACGGCGGCCGACGCCTCCCCTGCTGTTGCCGCCCGTGCCGTCGCTTCCGTGGCCATCGCCTCCCCCGCCACATCTACCTCATCATCGTTAGGGAAGAAGAAGCGTCAGAACAAGAAAGGCGAGGTTTAGCAACATCAGCAACAGCATCCGTCGACCGGGTCCAGCGCTGGCGGCTCGGTCTGCCACAGCTGTGGCTAGCCCGGGTACGGGTAGTACACATGCCCTCTACCAACGGATGAGGTGCGCGTCATCGCCACCATGCGTCGCCAGCGCGAGCGCCGTCTCGCCTCTGCCGCCGTAGCTATCATCGACTCTGATACCTCGGCCTCGTCCAACACCTCCACCACTCCGGTTGCCTCGCCAAGGCCGTCGCCACCACTCTCGCAGCCGTCAGCGTCGGCACAGTCATCCTTCTACCCAGACTCTGGCGCTGTCACCCCGCACTCCGTCTATACTCCTGGGCTGTCCTCCTGTGAGCGCCAGCTGGAGAAATTCATCGCGCTCCAACTCGGCCTGCCTTGCCCTCCTCCCCAAGGAAGTGCGAGTTGCATCACTTCTTGCTCTCTTGTCAAGCCCTGCATGACTGAGACTGAGCTACAGTTGTGCCCCGTTTCCTTGTCTGTGTCATCGTCCCTCATGGTCTCCACTACCCCTTCCCATGACGACGTTGCTTGGCTTGATGATTGGCAGTCTTAGTTTGCGCCTCCTTCCACCGCGTCCGCATCCCTTGCTTGCTGCTATGTGACCGTTAGCAATCTAGCGACCCCGGTCCAGCACCCTGCTGAGACCTCGATCATCGACTCCAGGGCCACGCATCATATAACGGCCTCTCGTGATGCTCTGTCTTGTAAGCGATGTCTCCGGAGTCCGGACAGGCTCTGGCCAGGTGTTGCCTGTCCGTGGTGTTGGTGTTGTTCGTTTCCGTGGTCCCTCCGGTGACGTCTTTCTGACCGATGTCCTCCTTTTCCCTCGTCTTGAGCTCAGCCTACTGTCCATCACTGCTCTTGACCGCATGAGCATGGACAATGTGCACTCGCGTGGTGTTGGCACGGTGTCGTTGCATCCGTCTGGTCTTGTTGTGCTGCACGCCACCGCCCATGGCAACCTGAAGCATGTACCTTGCCTCTCCTCCTCTCCTTCCATCTCCTCCCCGTCGGCCGCCACAGGCCATGTGTTTGTCACCAGTACACTTTCTCCTCAGCACACTCGTCTCTTGCACAGCCGCCTCTGCAACATCCACTCTGCCACCGTAGACAGCATGCTCCACACCCAGGCGGCTAAGGGCCTTGACTCGGAGACTTTCCCCCTCCCGTGCCCCACTAAGTGCATTGACTGCGCTCAGGGGAAGATGCGCCGGTCCACGTACCCCTTGTCTTCCTCCCATGCGTTCTGCCCCTCTCGACCTTGTCCACTTGGACGTCATGGGTCCTCTCCCTACCAAGTCCGTCGGCGAGCATGGTCGCTATTTCCTCACCCTCACTGACGACTATTCTCGCTGCCGCTGGGTCTTCTGCCTTTGCCAGAAGAGCGATTTTGCCCACGCCATCTAGGACTGGCTTGTCCTTGCGGAGCGCAAGTGTGGCCGCTCTCCTCCACCGTTTTCGCTCCGAATGCGGTGGTGAGTACATGGGTGAGGCCACTACCTTTCTCGCCTCCCGCGGCATACGCCATGAGACGTCCGCGCCTTACACACCCGCCCAGAACAGTGTCTCTAAACGGTGGAACCGTGCTATGGCCGACACCATCCGCACCATACTCGTCGAGTCTGGTCTCTCCGATGGCTTCTATGCTGACGCCATGGCCTACATGACCTGGGTCTAGAACCAGATTCACCACGGTCCCCTTCCCCGCCAGTCCACACCGTACCAGCATAGGTGCGGTCAACGCGCTGACCTCCGCCCGGCTCGCGTCTGGGGCTGCGTGGTCATTATGTGGCTGCCCGCCCCGCACCAGGGTGGCAAGCTCGCCTCCCGCAGACGTCCCTGCACCTTCCTCGATGTCTGTCATCTGTCTAAGGCCTGGCGCCTTTGGAATCCCTCCCGGCACTGCATCGTTGAGTCCCGGGACGCCCTCTTCTTCAAGGACCTGTTTCCTCGCAACCTCATTTGCCCCGGATCATCCATATCCATCCCGTCGCGTGGGGGAGTGGTGAGTCCGTCCTCCGTCCTACTGCTTCCGGGTGACACATCCCTTAGTCCCTCTGAGCCGGCACCCCCAGTCGCGGCCGCTAGTCCCTCCGAGTGGGTAGCCCCAGTCGCATCTACTGGTCCCTCCGGGCCAGCAGCCCCTGTCGCGTCAGCTAATCCCTCCGTGGCGGCAGCCCCAGTGGCGTCCACTGGTTCCTCCAGGCTGGCAACCCCAGTCGCGTCCGCTGGTTCCTCCAGGTCGACAACCCCAGCCAAGTCCGCTGGTTCCTCCGGGCTGGCAACCCCAGCCGCAACCGCTGGTCCCTCTAGGCTAGCAGCCCCAGTCGCATCTACTGGTCCCTACGGGCCAGCAGCCCCAGTCGTGTCCGCTGGTCCCTCCAGGTTGGCAGCCCCAGTTGCGTCCGCTGGCCCCTACGGGCCAGGAGCTCCAGTTGCGTCCCCTGGCCCCTCCGGGCCAGCAGCTCTAGTCACTCGAGTCATGCCAGCAGCCCCGGTTACATCCGCGGGCCCCTCCAGGCCAGCAATCCCATCCGCCTCCATTGTCCCGGCGGACTCAATGTCATCGCCTACCCTGCCATGCTACACGCGTGGCTTAGGCAAAAGCCTCCGACCTAGACCATCAGTGATCGCACAGACCGTCACACCGAGCTCAGTGCCGCCTCGATCCCCCATGGCTCCACCTGTCTCCTCCACTCCCACGGTCGTGAGTGGGGATCCTGGCACCAAGGCCCTCGGCTTGACCACCTTGGCCATCATTGCAGACCTTCACCCGGGCTCCGCACTGGGCTACGCCCTGCTTCATCATGAGCATTGGCACGCTGTCGTAGCTGCACTCTTGCGCATCCCACATGGGGCTCGAGATGCACACGCTCTCTCAGTCCACTCCACAGCACGTCCAGAGGACCCAGACACCCTACGCAAGGCACGAGCCTCTCCTAAGGCCGCACCCTAGGATGCTACCTACGCTGATGAGCTCACCACTATCCGACAGCACCACGATTAAAACCTCGTCGACTTTCCTCGAGGAGGGAAGGCCATCGGCGCCAAGTGGTTCTTTCGGTGCAAGTGGAAGCCTGACGGGTCCTTGGACAAGTACAAGGCCCGCCTTACAGCAAAGGGGTTTGCCCAGATTCCTGGGGTCGATTACGACGAGATCTTTGCCCCAGTTGGCCGCTTCTCCACAAGCCGGGCACCCTTTAGCCTGGTCGCCCAGCATGGGTGGGAGCTGCATCAGATGGATGTGAGCAACGCTTTTCTCCATGGTTCTCTAGAGGGTGAGGAGCTCTAAATGGTGCAGCCCCCAGGGTTCGACGATGGCACTGCAAGAGTCTGGTGACTACGCAAGGCCCACTATGGCCTGAAGCAGTCGCCTCGGTGCTGGAACCAAGAAATCAGCAGCACGCTCCTTCGTGGCGGGCTCCAACGCAGCACCGCTCACCCCGCACTGTTTGTTAGTCCGCGAGGCCAGACTTTCGCCGTTGTTCTGGTTTACGTCGACGAGCTGCTCATTGCGTTGCCAGACATGGCTGCCATCCAGCGTGTCAAGGACCTGCTGCACGCCGCCTACCAGATGAAGGATCTCAAAACTGCGAGAGTCTTCCTGGGCATGGAGCTCAAGCATGATTGCTCCAAGGGCGTCTTCCACATCCACTAGGCTGCCTATGTGCGGACACTGTCCACCCGCTTTGCGGAGGATCTGCTACTCGTGCCAAGCGCATCCTCACCCATGTCACCCAATGGCCAGGTGAAGCTAAAGAATCCTCACCCAGCCGTTGTGGGGGAGCTAGTTGACGTGACTACGTACCTGCGAGTCATCAGGTCACTGATATTTTTGGCGACGACGACGCGCCCAGACATCACATTTGCCATCAACCTCCTAGCCCAGTTCTCTAAGGAGCCGCACCACCTCCACTACGCGGCCGCGATCCGAGTACTACGCTATGTGGTCTCGACTCCTCGGTGAGGTCTCATGTTCCACCGTCAGCCGTCTATTGTCGCGGTGGGCTACACCGATAGTGACTGGGCCGGCAGTCCGGACGGTAAGAGCTGCACAGGGTGGATCTTTTTGATTGGCGTCACCGTCTCACCATCATAACCAACATGAGGGGAGTATGCACAAGACTCATCACTTTCAAAACCATAATCCTCATCATCTTGGTCATCCCGAGGCAGAGCTTCGGGGTCGTACTCCATGTCACCACTGGCATACTCTGCAAGTGGTGGATCCACAGTCATGGAAGAATTAGCAGGTGCCTCCAGGACAGCTGCAGCTTGGGCTGCAATTGCAGCCAGACCTCCATCATATTGTACTGCAGCCTCAGCAGGGCTTGGTGCACGCAGGTTTTTGCAGAGAGTCTTGGTATGCCCCTATTGTCCACAGCGTGGGAAAATGAAGTTCTTCTTACGCCATGTCTCCCGGTCTTTCCGTGCGCTGCGTGGGCGGCCTTTTGGACGTTGAGGTCCCGGTTGCAGCCACGGGGGTTCAAATGGCTATATGTTCTTCACGACTGGTGAGGGGAGGGGGTTGTTGTATGCCCCACGGAAAGCCATGCGCGTGAGACCAGGGTCAGCTAAGTTCTTTGCGTTGATGCGCTTGGTCAGCAAAAAAGCGCAAGCATGCTGACAGGGCAGTCCACGTGCCACGGATGGTTTGTTAGTCCCTCCACCATTGTTGTGTTGGGGCCCTCCTCCGTCACGACGTACTCACGTGCCACTACGAGGCAGTGGAGGAGTCGGTCGGCTTGTGCAGGTGCCAACGCGGTCTTCACACCTGCTGCAAGGACACGACGGGTGCAGAATAGACGCTACACAAAGGGGTAGATGCTCAAAAAGTAGAATTAGGGATGGAGCTCCCTGTGTGCTGTGATTCGCACGTTCCACCTCTCCAAGGCATTGGAGGTGGTGTGGCCTCCTATGCGCAAAGGGCAATGGAGGGGTGTCCACTTCTTAAGAGGCACCCCTCCCACCACACCCCCTTCCTCCCCCTCCCCCCCGAAGAGGTATGCATACGCCAACGTACTCACTTGATGCAGATGGGTGGTTGTCTTCTCCCATTGTTCAAAATTAAGGGTATGAGCACACTTCCATGCCCATTGGACGGCCTTTTTGCCGTTCCTTGCGCTCACGTTCTCCCCAATATTCCATGCACAGAAGGTGTGCGTGGCCCCGGTCACGTACTTTTGCACTGATTTCTCCAACCCCTTTTCCCTGTCCGTGATGAGGCAATTTCCGGCTTGAGCTATAGTGGGATACGCGAGTGCTAGTTGTGCGCAAAAAAACTTCCACCCCTTCTCATCCTCCGTCGGCGCTAGTGCCCATGCCATCGGGACTGCGTGGTCGTTGGCATCAATTACTAGGGCAAGCAATAAAATCTGCTTATGTCCGTTCCTCAAGAACATTACATCCATGGTCACAACCCGCCGATTGTGCTGAAATCCGATCCTGGCGGCTCCCGGAGCGATGAAATTCCAAAGGAAAGCATCGTTCCTGTCATTGTGCGTCACAGCATGTGTACCTGGGTCCATGCGTTTCAGCTGCACGCAGCATGTGGACATGGTCATGTGATTAGAAGTATAGCAAGGGCTACAACAACTCTCCAAACCAAATGAAAGCAATGGTCAGAACCTTCCCTCTTCAACGTAGGAGGGAAACAGGCTCCACGTGTCGGTCTTTTTGCCCATCGAGTGTTCTTGGGCTCGTGTCTTCGTGCGGTACATCGTGTTACTAGACACATTCACACCGGTCCTTTCGCGCAGAACTTGTCGCAGAGTTCCAATTGATGTTGTCGGGCCACGCTACAAGGCCTCCAAGAATTTATGGGCCACCCACCCCTTCCGCCGCGCGGGATTGCCGTGGCCAATGTTAGGGACACACTCGTGTCCGTCGGCGTAGTGGGACATTGTCATGTGTCCAAACTTGCTCGTCACTCGTCACTCGTCTCTCGTCACACCAAGAGGAGCTAGGCACACCCCTTGTTCTTGGCTTCTGCGCATGTCACGTGGATTCTGGCAGGCTCATTGCGGACCCACTTGATACTGAAGTGGTTGTCCACCGCGTAATCCTCCACTAACGCAAGAGCCGTGTCCATGTTGTCGAAAAACATGCCCTCGTTCGGCTCCCTCGGCATCTCCTTCAGCTTCTTCGGGTTGTAACATGGTTCTTCGTCCGAATCTCCTGTCTATGGAAGCGCATAACATGAAACGAAAGATTTTTTTTTCAACAGCACGATTACAAAAGTGTACCTGCAACCACTCGGTTGTCTTGTTCACAAGCACAGTATAAACAGTGAACACCCGGGACACAAGGTAAGAATCATCGAGGTGGCCATGTGGCAGGGACAGGATGTGATAACATCCCATGCTAAACCTAACCGGTCCGGCTTCCCGGACATCAGAGACCTGGGAGCACAGAGTGGTTCATCAGAATGTTGGTTCTCTGGGAGGGCGTCCCACTTGTCCAATCGCCAGACCACCAGTCATCGTCCCAATCCCTCTCCAACTAATACATGACATCGTGAAACGCGACCTGTTGTGTCGTTTGGAGGTGGATTATCGGGATACCTCCGCGGTGCCGGATTCTGAGCGGGGGATGGATCGTTCTCATCGGGACTTGGTCGTGTGGCAAGACGCCACACGACCAAGTCGATACGAGATCGATACGAGAATCTCGTATCGATCTCGCATGACATGTGACGTGTCTCGGTCTCGTCCCGTCTCGCGCGAGACAATTCGAGGTTGTCTCGTGTCATGCGGTATGAGACAACGAGACGAGAAAAAATCGAGACAATCGAGATCGAGACCGGTCTCGATCTTGATTTAACACCATTACTTACGCATATCTTTCTCGTCCAGCGGACCAGATTAGAGACCATCCTTTCTGGCACTCTTTCGCATGTCCATGGCGACTGGCGGTTGCAAGGATGTGACAGCGACATGGCAGCAACCCCTCTTCATAGGGTACCGTCGCAATTGCAAGGCAGACACTGTCAAGCGTTCATCGCCGTAGTCTAATTGGCGTGCCTACCCCTTTGCTGAGTTGGCCAAGCAAGTGTTAGGTTCGGCAACACGTATGGATGCCAGTGCATGAACGCCTGCCAGCTCATCTCCCAGGTTCGAGCAAGTGGTGTTTTGATGCTAATGAGGATATTGTTGACGTTTTTAAGACAACCATGCAGACATTCGGTCAGTGGAATATCAGAAACCCGATGGAAACATAACAATGTTGGGGAGGAAAACATACCCCCAACTAAAACATTTAAAAACTACGTTCAACCTATGGTTATTCAATACATAGCTGATTATATTGTTGTTGTCACACGGCACGGCGTAACGCGCGAACGTGAATTACGTGTGCATGCACGAAATCAACAGCAAAACCTTAGAAAAGTGAAACAACATCACCAGCTCACCTTTCTACAACACAAAATGAACAATATGCCGTCACATAAAGAGTTCGACATTTATGAGGGGTACATGAGGCTTATTATTCTGGTGCGGGGGCGGATGGGGCTTATCGTTCTGGTAGAGGGGCGAATGAGGCTTATCGTTCTGACGGAGGGGCGAATGAGGCTTATCATTCTAGCAGAGGGGCGGATGGGGTTTATCGTTCTAGCGGAGGGGCGGATGGGGCTTATCGTTCTGGTAGAGGGGCGAATGAGGCTTATCGTTCTGACGGAGGGGCGAATGAGGCTTATCATTCTAGCAGAGGGGCGGATGGGGTTTATCGTTCTAGCGGAGGGGCGGATGGGGCTTCTCGTTCCGACGGAGGGGCTGATGGGGCTTATTGTCCGAAACAAGGGGTATATGGTGATTCCGCCCTAGCAAAATCAGGGCGCCGGTTCACCCCCCCTATGCCCGAGCTGCACGGCGGCGGCTTCTGCTTGACGCCGCCACCGTCGCCTCAGCCGCCGCCTCTTTCTGTCGCCTTCGTGACCTTCGCGGCTGCTGCGCCTCCTGCCTCGGTGTCAGGGTCAAGCGCACAAGGTTGCTTTAGCGGCAGCATCGAGAGCGCTTCAGTGGCAAATGCGCAACCACGCACTCGCGGATTCAGTGGCGTAAGAATGGGGATGAGAGGTGAGGCAGGGAGGCTTGCTCAGCATCTCCGCCAAATCGCCTGGCATGGCCCCCATTTGAGGCAGCCGCGCAATTTGGAGCAGCATCAATGGTGCCAGCAGATGCAGCTCCATGAACGATGGCGGCAGCAGCAGCTGGAGGAGGCAGAGCTGAAGGGGAACGACCAAGAACTGAGGCAGCAGAAGCAGCAGCAACAGCAACAGCAACAACCGCCGCCGCCGCTGCCGCTGCAGCAGCAGCAGCAGCAGCAGCACTGCGAGCAGCAGCAGCAGCAGCAGCATCAGGGGCAGCGGGAGCAGCAGCAGCAACAGCGGCAGCTGCAGCAGCAGCAGGAGCAAAGATGGTTGGTGCATGATTTTGGCAGGGTGATGTGGATGGGTGCAGCCACACCCTCGAGCTGGAACAGCAGCAGCAGCAGCGGCAGCAGCATCAGCAGCTGCAGCTGTTTGCTTCAACGCCAGCGGCCAGGGAAGGAGCAGCAGCAATCTCCGTGCCTGAGTGACGCTCTAGGTGGGGGGAGCATCAGATGGCAACGGTGGCAGCGGCAACACCTGCACCCACACCCAAGCTTGCACCAGCAGCAACACCTGCACGTGCGAGAGCACTGTAGCAATTTAGCATTGGCGCAGCATTATCTTCCACTGAGAGCATTTGCGACATCTGGGGCCAGGAGGAGCAGCGGCGGCAGTGGTGGCAGTGGCAGCGGGAGCACCACACTGCAGCAGTCCCAGCAGGAGAGGCAGCAACAGCAGCAGCAGCAGCAGCAGCAGCAGCAGCAACAACAGCAGCAGCCTCGTGTGAACAGAGAGATAGTTTGTCGTTTCATCCGCCTTGTTACTGAGTCCGGTACACTCTTGCTTTTGTCCAATAGGCTAATGCTTATGATGCATTGTCTTTGCTTGGCTTGACTAATTTGTGTTGGTGGCGGTACCATGTCTTAAAGTTTTGTTCTGCTCAATTTCCTACCACCACACCATGCGCATGTGGGCATGTGAACATGTGTGTGCTAGTGACCTTGCACAGGCCTGCAATGCATTTGTTTGTCTACTTCTACTCCATCTCTGTTACTTGGATGACATAGGATGGTCTGTGTGTTTTTGTGCATGTGAGTATTCGTGCATGTGTGCATGTGTGCATTTGCAGACACATGTGGGCATTTATGCATTTGTGCATTTGCGCATGTGTGCATTTGCGCATTTGTGCATCTGTTGTTTTGTTCAACATTAGTACCCATGTCTGCCACCCAATTCATCATCCTCCACTATTGCACCGGCCTGTCTGATATCCCCCCCCCCCCTCCCCGGGTAATGGCTATGGACGAGTAGGTCACGAGGTGTTGTCACGCGCTGACGCGTTGCAACGAGCTCGAGACCAACAGCTTGACCTGGTGGAGGTGTGTGTGTGTGTGTGTGTGTGTGTGTGTGTCTGCAGACCATGCATGCATGCCTCATGCCATGTGCCATGTCACGTCCCATTCAGCGTGAAGAAAAGACATCCCACAGCACGCGGTATTGAGAACCGCGGTACAAAAGTACCGCGGTACTCGAGTACCACGGTATTCCTACCGCGGTATTCTAATTTTCTGGTGGGTCAGTACCAATACTGGTACCGGCACCGTGTTACCAGCGGTAATAGTAATGCACCGCGATATTCCCGCCGTACCGCGGTACATTGTACACCGTCGACTGCAAAACCTAGTTTTTGAGTTGGGAAATCGATTATTGCGGAAATCCTAGTGTGAATAAACGTTGAAATCCACTTCAACAGTTTAGAACAGGCGAAAAACAGTGTGACTGCGGGACATATGGTGTCAGTGTGACTGCGTGACATATGGTGTCAGTGTGACTGCGTGACATATGGTGTCAGTGTGACTACGTGACATATGGTGTCAGTGTGACTGCGTGACATATGGTGTCAGTGTGACT
>SZWC01013830.1:2523-49995 GCA_023375785.1 Penium margaritaceum
TGTGTGGGTTGAGACAGCACGGCAGTTGGCTGACTTCCTGACCAAGGCACTGAAGCGCGACTCGTTCAAGAAGGCTGTGAGTTCGGTCGGTGTACGTCCGTGAGTAGCTCTCTCTTTATCTCTGCCTGCGTCTCTGCATGCCCTGGGGGAGTCTGGATGTTGACCATGTCCCTGTCCGCCCATGTGCACTACGCCTGTGAGTCATGGGGGAGTGTTGGTTTTTGCACATCTCTCATTGTGCTCTGTTGTGTCCTCCCGGCTTGTGTACATCGGCGTGCAGATGACTGACGGCGAGACTCGACGCCGATGGAGTGTCGTCCGGTGGAGCCGACGCACGCTGAGGTCTTCTCGCAGTTCGCTGGAGCCTCCTCTCTCAGGCGACGCGCTCAGCTCCATCGGCAGGCCTCCTCGGCGGTCGTGCTGCCGGCGGTCATTGACACCGCACTTGCCGCTTGCATGCGTTCCAGCGCATCCCATTGCGTCTGCGTCGTCATGCACTGCCTAGGGTCCCAGTTGCATGTTGCATGGCCCTGTGTGGCAGCATAAACCGTTGTGGGCATTATTTGGGTTTAGGCTGCCATAACTCCTTGCTACTATTTTTCTAGCAGATTCTGACCGCACGGCTGCGTTTGCAGCGGCGGTATTATGGTATGGTCCAGTTTTCAGGCAAAACGGACGACGCCCGGGTTTTGGGCTGTCGGCTGTCTGGCAGGCCTCACTGAGAAAACCTGCCAGCCTGAACTGAGCTATTTTCTGATTGGCTGCTGAACTGAGTAACAAGCTCTACAGAGCTGGGGGGGGCCTAGAACTTGGAGGGGTCTCCCATTGTTGTTTATTCTTCATTCCTAATCAGTCACTTACAGTTTTCAGCTGCTTTCTGGCGCTAACACTGGCGCGCGCGTTTCTGAGTAACAAACCCAGAGCTTCCAGACTTAGACTCTAGAGCAGCAGACTGAGGGGGCAGCTGACTTAAGCAACGAGCGTGGAAGCCCGCACGCTGCATCAACAACGCTGCTGCCCCAACCTGCTGCCTAGGCTATTCCTTCTGACACGGCCGAGTGGTCACAGTAAACTGTACAGGAACGGCACAAAGAACAACACTCCCCCATGACCCGATGGTACGCATGTCCATACGCGTGCAGCACTGGTACAACCACATAGTGGGTGACACAGACAGATGAGACGTAGACGCACATCCCACACTCAACCACTGTCACGCACGGGGCGAAGCCCAACAGAACGAATGGCCACCAGGAACTTTCCGCGGGCAAGTGCCTTCGTCAAGAAATCAGCACGCTACAAGTCAGTGCCAACCCACATGGAGATCCCGCGTCGCTCCACCAGATCACGAACGAAGTGATGCTCAACCGTAATGTACTTTGTGCGAGCATGAAAAACACCAGAGTTCTCCGTAATGGCGAGAGCACTCTGGTTGTCGCAACGCAGCACAATGGCGGGTACTGACTGCCCAAGCTCAAGAAACAAGCGCTGCAGCCAAACTTCCTCAGTAGCCCCTGCGCCCAAAGCCACATACTCTGCCTCCGACGAGCTACGTGCGATGCAGCCGTGCTTCCCGCTTTGCCAGGACAAAGCGGTACCACCGAGCAGAAACACGTAGCCAGTGCGACTGCGCCCATCAGGGCTCCAGGCCCAGTCGCTGTCAGTATAGCCGTCAAGGACCACCGAACATTGCCGACGAAAGCAGAGTCCGAGATACGGCGTGGAGACCACGTACCGTACCACTCGCACAACCGCGTGAAGAGCTCTCGCACATGGAGCCTGCGAGAACTGAGCGAGGAGGTTGACGTCGAACGCGATGTCGGGACGCGTGGTAGTGGCCAGGTACATCAGAGATCCGATAAGACGGAGGTACAAGGTCACGTCCTCTGTCTCTCCCAGCTATGTAGGATCATCCACCTTCAGGGCATCCTGCCCATCAGGTGTGAGGGGTGTGGAAGCGGTGGGCACTGCACCAAGGAGATCGCTAAAGCGCTCCCCCACGACTCGTGCGTATCGGGCCTGATGCAGCAACAGTGTCCGATGTCTGCGATCTCGTACGATCTCCATACCAAGAAACACCGATGCAGGACTGAGGTCCTTCATCCTGTAGGCAGTCTGCAGGACAGCCTTGGCCTCCTTCACGGTCTCCAGGGATGGAGACGCAATCAGAAGGTCATCAACATAGACCAGGATGGCGGTGAACCGCTCGGGTGTCGGTAGGATAAATAGCGAGGGGTCTGCCTCGCTCTGTACGTATCCTGCGCAAGTCAAGGTGCGAGTGATCTCCTGGTGCCAACACTGTGGAGACTGCTTGAGGCCGTACAAGGACTTGCGCAAGCGCCAGATCTTGTCACCATCCTCAAAGCCTGGTGGTTGAGCCACGTAGATCTCCTCATCCAGAGAGCTATGGAGGAACGTGTTGTTCACATCCATGTGGTGTAGTTCCCAGTCATGCTGAGCCACTACACCGAACAGAGCTCGAGCTGAGGTCATGCGGCCGACGGGGCCAAAGGTGTCAGTGTAATCAACTCCCTCAATCTGAGAGAAGCCCTTGACGACCAAGCGGGCCTTGTAGCGTTCCAGTGAGCCATCCGGCTTCACTTTCTTGTGAAAGACCTACTTGACCTGAATCGCCTTCCTCCCAGGGGGAAGGTCGACCAGCTCGTAGACTCTGTGCTCTCGGATAGCGTAAAGCTCATCCTCGCAAGCAGCTCGCCAGGCATTAGCATCCCGCGATGAGAAAGCCTCCCTCAATGTGCCCGGGTCAGGCGCCATATAGGGGGAACTCTGCGTGTCAAGTGCACATGCCTCAGTGTTAGGCCTGACGGCCACGAGATCAGCTGCTACGTCACAGGCAATATGGAACTCTCGAGTGACCAGGTCGTGCCCTATGGGGCATGCTGGGTGTACCTCTGAAAGCTCAGTGCGGACACTCAGGCCTAAGGCCTTTGTGCCTGGATCACCGCTCGCGATGCTACGAGAGGAACGCCTGGGTCCGGGACCCGACGCTCGCTGAGCTCCGGAATCCAGTGGTCGAAGGCGACCACCGGGCTCACGGGAGTAACCGGAGGTCGAGGGGCGCACCTCNGCTGGGTGTACCTCTGAAAGCTCAGTGCGGACACTCAGGCCTAAGGCCTTTGTGCCTGGATCACCGCTCGCGATGCTGCGAGAGGAACGCCTGGGTCCGGGACCCGACGCTCGCTGAGCTCCGGAATCCAGTGGTCGAAGGCGACCACCGGGCTCACGGGAGTAACCGGAGGTCGAGGGGCGCACCTCAGGCTCAGGAACAGGTAGGACCACAGGGACAGGTACGACCACAGCTGGTGAGGGCTGAGACGAGGCAGCCGGAGATGCCGTGCGAGGAGATGCGTGTGTGGGGGACACAGAGCTGGGGGTGACATCGGGCAAGGCTGGCCCGGACACTGAAACAGGAGTGTCAGCCGACGAAGGGACAGGAGTGGGCTAGACTGGGTAAGACGCCGGAGCAGGGGTGCCAGTAGACACAGGTGGTGATGCAGGAGGAGGCGTGAGAGTAGCGGTACCTGTGGGGTGTGAAACAGGTTGAACAGGCAGGATCTCTGGACCAACGGCAATGATAGCCGGATAATCAAGTACTGGAGACCGAGAGGGGACTCGAGCGGACACATCAGCCTGACGAGGAATGGTCGCTGGCGGAGAAATCTCCCCCATCCCCCGAGGACCCTCACAGGAAGGGACATGAGCTACAGAGAGGGATGTGATCGAAGTCAGATCACGGTATGTGAGTGACTAAAAAAACAGCGCGTCACGGGACTCAATGACACGACGGCGAGTGGGGTCCCAAAAGCGCCAGGCCTTCGATCGCGGGGAGATGGCGATGAAGGCACACAAGCGACCCCGAGGGGAGACCTTGAACCCCTGCTGGTCCTCGGTGTACCACACGGAGGCCATGGAACCCCAGACGCGAGCGAGACGAAGATCAGCACGGTGGCCAAACCAGATCTCGTACGGTGTAACATGATCCGGAAGCGGACCATGGGGGAGGCGGTTCCAGACCCAAGTCATGTAGGCGAAGCCCTCGAAGGCGAAAGACTCCGGGAGACTGCACTCAGACCGCATGGCGCGGACCGCATCCTCCATGGTGCGGTTCCAGCGCTCAAATACACCGTTATGTTGTGGGGTAGCAGGAGTGGAGACCTGGTGAAAAATGCCGTGCTCAGCAAAGAAGGAGTCCATCTCACCGAGGAACTCGCCGCCGCGATCTGAGCGAAAGGTATTTAGCATGTGGCGAGATTGACGCTCAGCCATCACAGCCAGAGCCGAACCGCAAGGGCGGCGGCGCTCTTCTGACGCAAACTGTAGACCCACCGCATCCGGGTGAAGTCATCAGTCAGCGTCAAAACATACCGGCCCCTCTTGGACAGGGACTCGACCGGGAGAGGACCGAGCAGGTCCGAGTGGACCAACTCGAGAGGCCTCAGCGCTCGGGAACGCGAATCAGGATAAGTGCACCGGTGCATCTTTCCCTGAGCACAGAAAAGACAGTCGGTCTTGGGTGGCTTCTCAAAAGAAGCCACGTCAAGGCCAAGAGCGGGCTGTGTCCGAATGAGCTTCGACACAGTGTCGGAGTCCACGTGACACAGACGTCGGTGAAGCAACCGCTGGTGTTCCGAGGATAGAACACCAGTGACAAAAACGCGACCAGAGGAGGAGGTAGAGCATGGGGAGGAGGGCCGAGCAATGCGGTACAGATCATCTATGACTGAAGCACGCAGGACAATGCTACGGGTGTCAAGAGCAGTCACAGTCGCTGAATCAGCGGTATGCTCAACAGAGAGACCCATCAGAGTGCAGGAACGCACAGACAGCAGACTGAGCTCNGAGCAATGCGGTACAAATCATCTACGACTGAAGCACGCAGGACAATGCTACGGGTGTCAAGAGCAGTCACAGTCGCTGAATCAGCGGTATGCTCAACAGAGAGACCCATCAGAGTGCAGGAACGCACAGACAGCAGACTGAGCTCAAGATCAGGCACAAATAGCACGTCAGAGAGATACAGGGGGCCAGACGGACCATCAAAGCATACAACCCCAACACTGTGGACCGGTAAGGACTGACCAGAGCCTGTACGAACAGAACGGACAGTCGTGACAGGATAAAGTACCACAAAGTCACTACGACGACACGTCATGTGGTGGGTGGCACCGGAATAGATGATCCAAGTGCCACCGGAGTCATGACTGGTGGACGTCAGTGTACAAAGAGCAATGGAACACTCGGCATTAGAGGGACGCTGAGCCGTCAGTGGGAAGGAACGACGTACATCACGAAGGTGAGACTCATGAATCCAGTTAGTGCAGTCAGGCCCAACATCATCACATGCGGACTGTGCTCCCCCACACATGTCATCACGAGTCACGAGGACGGACGAACAAGCAGTCTATGACCCACCCGACAATGACAACACACTCGCACCTCCCTGAAAGCGAAGCGCCAGAAGATGACGAAGCTCGGCGATGGTGCGGTCACGTGGGTCTGGATCATTGCTGCTCGCTGGTGAGGACGCAGGAACAGCTGCAGTCATGGTCGCCACGCATCTAGAGGAGTGTGCGGGCGACGTGCCGGATGCGGTGCGAGCAACACGGGCAGCTTGAAGCCCATGAGTGATGCGCTCCCAGTCAAGAGGCTGCTGGCACTCGGTGTAGTGATGGGCACCTCCACAGTTGTAGCAGGGCACGGAACGGCCACTACTACCACTGGATGACGGCTGCTGCTAACCCGATACGTGTTTCCTATTCTTCTTCTTCCCCTGGGCAGCTGCTGCAATGCCTTGCGTCTGCGTGGGTATAGACGGGGTCGAAGAGGAGGAGGAAGATGAGGTCGTGATGGAGGTGGATGAGGGTGACTGCAGGAGGGAAGATGATGGTGATGCGAGGACTGCTGTAGCGAGGGATGTCTCCTGATGCGCCACTGCTGCCTCGCGGGCCGATGTCACCTGAAGGAAAAGCTGATTCGCCCAAGGGAGCAGCTGCAGAGTGGCTGAGAAAGGCTCGAGAGCAGCGTCGTTGTACCGTGTGAAGATGTCGGTGTACTCCAGGCGAACTCCGAGCATGATCGTCCGAAGTGCCCACAGCTATGTGCCCCCTGAGGTCCCCAAACGCGTGTAAATACGCATGGCGCGTCGCCAGTAATCCGCCGCAGGCTCCGCTGGTCCCTGACGGAGCGAGTGGAAAGGACGAATGTGTGACGCACGCGTGGCGTGCGTCTCTGCAGCGAGTAGGGACAACGCCAGATCCCAGCCTCCACGAGGATCAGCGCCGGTGCCTGTGCCAGCCTAGCCAAGGAAGGGGCGGAAGTCGGCGAAAGTCTCGCGTGGCATGGCATAGAGAAGTCCTCGCATGGCCCGGGCTGCCTTCAGCACCTGTGCTGGATCTGTAGATTGGTATGGGCTGTGGTAGTAAGGCCACACTCCCTCGGAAGTGGCCCACACCTGAAACAGGATCTCCCAGCAATCAAATCCATCCTCGCTGATGTACCGTGGAGGTGGTGCCTCAAAGTCCTTTGGCTGCCGCTCCGTGGGGAGAGCAACCGCAGGCTGAGGAGGGCGAGAGACGGGGAANAGTCTCGCGTGGCATGGCATAGAGAAGTCCTCGCATGGCCCGGGCTGCCTTCAGCACCTGTGCTGGATCTGTAGATTGGTATGGGCTGTGGTAGTAAGGCCACACTCCCTCGGAAGTGGCCCACACCTGAAACAGGATCTCCCAGCAATCAAATCCATCCTCGCTGATGTACCGTGGAGGTGGTGCCTCAAAGTCCTTTGGCTGCCGCTCCGTGGGGAGAGCAACCGCAGGCTGAGGAGAGTGAGAGACGGGGAAAACTCCTGGAAGGGGGTGATCACTGGGGAAGTCAGGTGACGATCGTATCGGGGACACGGGTGGAGGTCGGGTACCCTTCTGCAGCTGACGGAGGCGCTCCTGTAGAAGATGAATCTCCCGCTCCTGGGAGTCATCCTCGAAGTCTGGCATGAATGGCTCTTCATCAAGGAGGTCCGCAGGTGGTGGAGAAACCACACGAGGAGGTGAAGCAGGCGGAGCACCTGTCACGGGCACCTGGGCCGAGTGCTGGGTGGAGGCCGCAACGCCAGCAACTCCCTCAGAAATCCGCAAAGGAGTCGTGGACTGAGCACGCAGAAGCTCAGTCAGCGTGCGGATCGCGTGAGTCTGCTCTCGCTGCAGACGATGCATCTCCTCCTGCTGGTTGCGCAAGTCCGCAATGGCCTGCGAGCGAGGGCTCAATACCCCTGAAGGAGAGGAGGAAGGATCACCTGGTCCCTTGTCCTTGTCGTCGGGCGAACTCATGTCGCCGCTCACTATGGGACGACAGGTCAAGTTTGTCGGATTTCAAAACCGTCTGCGTTTCTCGAGAATTTGAAACGATGGCAACTTTTGATTTTCCGGGTGAAAATTTGGTAAGTGTAATGCTGATGTCAGCAAGTGGTTGCTGATGTCAGCACGACCTGATGACGTCAGCAATCAACAATGCTGACGTCAGCTCGTCCCCTCCATTTTTTTTCCTTTCTTTTTCCTGTCACGGTTCTGCACGCGTGTGTTGCCGCTTCGCGGTGGCGCGCGGCAGCTCCGCGGAAGCTGCGCAGCAGCTGCCGCCTAGCTGCTTCTGCAGCTGCGCTGTCAGTTGCAGCAGCAGCTGCGTAGCTGCGTGTGCAGCGGTGGCAGCAGCGGCTGCACTGCTGCTGCTGCTGTGCGCTGCGGCTGCTGCTGCGCGCTGCAGCTGCTGCGCTGCTGCTGCCGACGCTGCTGCCACGCTGCTGCCGACGCTGCTGCCACGCTGCTGCTGCGGCCGCTGCTGCTATGCTGCTGCTGCCGCCGCCTTTGCTGCTGCTGCTCTGCTGCTGCGGCTGTGGGGGGGCGTCTGCACGCACTGCAGCCGCCACACACCTCTGCGTGGCGGTACACGCCGCTGCTGCTGCCTCTGCAACTGCGATCTCACGTGGTGGGTGGAGTGCGTTGACGGCGACCAGCCGTCTCCAACAGACCCCAGAAACTCTGCTGCATCGGTGACTCTCACTGTTGCTTCTCTGCTGCGTCTCTGCTGCGCAGCTCAGTGAGAACTGTCTCACTGCTCTGATACCATAAGAAAGTGCGTAGAAGCTTCCTAGCAACACAGCCGCTGACCGGGCGTCAGTGCCTGATCAGACGATGACGACGGTCACAGGTCGTACACAGAACGGCAAGGGTTTGGCTAGGAGACACAAGACACAGTGTCAGAATGCTTCAATATAGCATATGCAGAGAGAAATGACAAATGACAAGTCCAAGGCATAAATACCTGCCGCGGCGCATGGCGGGTGTCGCACGCGGCAGTCCAAGAGCTAACCTAAAACCGGCCCAAAACCACTGGTTTGGCCGTAACTCTGCGCGCAGATGTCAGAATGCTACGCCGTCTGAACCTAGACGTGCAGAATCAAAAGACGGACGCTATGACTGGTCACATGCATGCATCCATAGACTGACAGTGAGCATACAATGCAAAAACATGCAAATAGGCCTCATGGCCAGTCCGCCGAAAGACGCCTGCAAGACGTAGAAGACACAGCAAAGAGTCCCGGTGGCATCTGGGGCTCTGCAACAGTGGTCGGTCAGCTCCAAGCGGGTAGTCCGACGCCTGTCGTCGCGCCGGTGTCACCAGGGCCTTATGCCTCAGGGGTCTGCACGGGTATGGACACGGCCGAGTGGTCACAGTAAACTGTACAGGAACGGCACAAAGCACAACAGTTGTTGGACCCAGGAACCAACTTGACCACAAATGAGACCATTGCATGAATTTCCGTGGATTTACTATGACTTTCTGAGATGCGGTAGATTCTAGGGCCGTACACTCTCACTGCCGTGCCTTGCATCATTTCATCTTACTTTGTGTGTGATGGGGGAGCTGCATATTTCCCGGGTGCTGATCCTTAGGGGGCCACCGTGCCGGTCTTGACCGTGCATTGGTGAGTAGCCACCCTCGGTTATTCCGAGACGTCGGGCTCGACCCCCGGGTGGCAGCACTAGCTCACCCGAGCTCGAAGCTCGTAGTGAGTGAGTGCTCACCGGTACATCTCTCGCTCGCTCCCCCCCTCGCTCCTCTGTCTTCCTTGAGTGTACAACCTTGCAAAGCAAATTACGGCATCCATGGCGTCTTTCACTTTGTGTGACTTGTCACATTCTCTAGTCTCACCTCACGCGATCTAACAATGAGGAATCCTAGTAACTACTGGTATCAGAGCCGCGAGACTCTCGGCTCACTGCTCAATGGTCCTGGTCTGTGGAGTCGTCCGTGACCCATGTCTCCTGTGGTGCACGCGTTACGGCAGCTACTCTTGCAGCTGCTCTCATATCTCTCCTCCTCTCAGTCCGCAGCAGCCATCTCAGCTGCTCCACCTGACCGTCCGTTATCTTTGGAGGCTATCGCCCTTCTCTTGGGGCCTTGTTGGTACTCTCCCACTCGCCCACAAGTGCTTGGTTGCCCTCTTTGCCCCAAGTTGCTGGAACTCTCTCGGCTCTTGCGCTGCCCGCAGTCGTGCCACTTTCTTCCGCAACCACTCTTGGCTGTCTTCGAGACCGTCTGTGGTACTCGAACTCACCTTCTGCCTTCTCTCTCTACTGTGAGCCCTGGCTGCACCCAGCTGCTTGTGCATTCTCTTCACACTCAGCTGCTCAACCCCATTCTTTGTGTTCATTCTTAACCGCACCGGCCTGCTATCTACAGCTGCTCTTGGCTGCCCTCGAGGCCACCTGCAGTGCATAGACGCATCTCCCACTGGCTCTCCATTCTCAACAAGTGGCCGCCACACATAGCTGCTGTAACCACTCTCAACCACATCTAGGTGCCCACAACCTGCAGCAGCCATCCTGGATTCACCACCGCTTGACGGGTCACCGGATGAGAATCTCGACTCTCCCCGCACTGCAGCCCGCTACTCCGATCACAGGTGGGAGGACCCTCTTAACCATCATCCCCCTACTCCTCCAGACAATGGCATACCACTCTGGTTTCGTATGCTCGAGCCTTCGTACTGGCGGGAAGATCTTGAGAGGGCTACAGCTGCGCGAGAGGAAGACATCGACCGACAGGTGTACACCGTGGACGACCTTCCACCGTCACCTCCTCGTCCACCCAACATGCAACCACCAACAAGCACTTCACCTTCCACATCTGCATCCAACGTCAATGTCACTGCCGGTCCATCCCACGCTGTTACTGCATCCGCTGAACCTGAGGTGCCTGGCGTCATCCCTGTACTTCCCATGCACACTGACCCCATTGGTCTTACAGGGGTCATTCTTGACGCAGCAGAACCTGCCGCAAAAACCTTCGCTGCCACTGCCCGGGCTTGCAGAGCTCCTGCTCAGACTGTTGTGGGTCGCGCCATCGACGCCTACGCACAGGCAGCAACATCTCTCACGCTGCTCACCGCTGCTGCAGGAAACATTGCAACCCAAGTCACAGTAGCAGCAGCCTCCGTTGCCACAGCTGCCTCATCTGTTGCTGACGCCACTACAGCAGCCATCGGCTCCATCCGAGCCTCTACAGCAGCAGCTGTTCTGACCCCCACAGGTGCCCCACGAGAGCTGACTCCACACATTGCTACAGAGTCCTTGTTGCTTCTGTCTCTGCAGCAGTCGCTGGAGCCTCTGTCACTGGCCTCCTGTGCTTGACGGTGGCAGCTGCAGGGTGGGTGGCAGTGCTCTTCTCTTCAGCACTGGCCGTGGTGGCCCCTCTCTTCACTCTGCTGCACCATCACTAGATCAGTGAGACCACCTCTCATTCTGCATGTCACACTTCTCCTCTTCTCCTCTCTCATCTGCGTGAGCATTCTTGCTCTAGTATTCTCAAAATTCACCATGTCTGGACCAGATGAAAAGCTTGAGGCCCTCCAGGCCGCCCTTAGCGAAGCACAGGCTGAGCGCTGAAAGGCACAAGATGAGCTTGACTGTGAGCGGGATGCCCAGCATGAGTTAGCCGCAAAAGTAGCTGCATTAGTTCTTGAGCGTCTCCGCTCTGTCCCAGCCTTTGCAGCAACCCTTCCTGCTGATCAGACAGGTTCTACAGACACATCAGCACCACTTGCTGGCGGCGTTCCTAACGCCCCCTCCCCATTTGTCACGGCTGCCACCGCCTCTGCTCATACTCTCCCACCAGCACGGCAGAAAGATTTTGAAACACCGCCAACGCAATTCACCTCCAAGCTCACCTTCACATCCTGGGAGACGCGCTTCAGTGCGTGGGCTCAGGGTGAGTTGCTGTGGGAGTACTACTCACCCGCCAAACCATCCTTTGTGCCACAGCCTGCAGAGGCTGCACGTGCTGTGCGGGCCCTCATCAATGCTGGCCCTGAGAGTCTTCTAGATGATATTGGCACGTACAATGCAGAACCCATCCGAGGCACCAATGCCGACCTAGTTGGTGCCCATGCCCTCATCCGTCGTCGCAAAAATGTCACTAGGCATGCCGCCCAGAGTGCACTCACGGTTCAGTTCAACACGTTGCAAATGCCCGCAGACGAGACAGCAGATGAGTACTGGGCACGCAGCCTTCGCCTGCTGCGTGACCTTGGCATGGCCGCACCAGGTTCCCTCTCCGCATGTCTGTCCATTGTCGCTGGCCTCATCCATGAGCTATCTGATCTGTACCTCCATGTCTCCCAGGCAGAGCTTGAGCGCCTTGCCTCTGCTCCAGTCCCTGCTGATTCCCCACCAGGGATTGGTCCCCTCTTTGACTTCACTGCTGCACGTCTCACTGACTGGTGGAACGCTCTCTAGAACAAGCGGCTGCATCGCGCCGCAATTGCAGTCGTCACTACCTCCTCATCCTCTGCTTCCACTGTAGCGTCCTCCACTATCTCCTCCCTTCCGGCCTCAGTTCGCTCAACGCAGGCTGCCTCCTGTAGTGGAGGCAATGGCTCTCATGCCGGCCGAGGTGGTGGTCGTGGGGGCAAAGGGTGTGGAGGCGGACGTGGCGGCAAGGGCCCTGGCTCCTCTGTAGCAGAGGTCACTTGCTGGAACTGCGGCGCCACCGGCCACTTAGCTCCCAAGTGTCCTTCTCCGCGTGATGATGCACACCTCGCTTCTTCCATGCGTGCTCATTGGGCCCGCACCGGTGTCGCTTCCTCCTCCGCTGCTGCCGCCGTGACAGTCTCGTCGTCCTTATCCTCCTCATCGGCCTCTGTCCTGACTACCACGCTGGCTCCTCTTCAGCCAACGCCACCTACCCCTAGCCCTTGGGGTTGGGTGCCACCACCATCCGGTCCCCTCTACTACGAACCCCCATCCTCCCACTACCCCGTTCCTCACTGGGCCCATGACGATGGCCACCACTCCGACCGCTCATCTGACCGCTTTTCGGAGCGTTCCTCTGATTGCCGAGACAAGGAGCGCACTCTTGAGCGTCGCTTGGCCGAACTTCTCCATCTTCACTCTCAGGGAGGTGAGAGTGTGAGTGGCCAGTCTCGTGTTTTTTTCTGTGAGTCAGATGTCACTCTTCGTGGTTCTGCCTCTAGTGGTGTGCAAGGGGAATTGCCTGCTGATCGTTCATGGATTGAGCACTGGCAGTCTCACACGTTGCCCACACGTCTTGGGCAGTCTGCCTCTCCCGCTTCCTGTGGTACTGTGGCTGTTTGTTTGGTCCTTCCCTCCACTCGTGCCTCACCTGGCCTCTGGATCATTGATTCTGGGGCCACGCATCACATGACGTCTTGTCGTTCCTCCTTCGTATCCCTTGGGCCTGTGCAGTCCGTGCGGTCTGTCCAAACTGGTTCCGGCCAGCTCCTTCCTGTCCAGGGTGTTGGTGTTGTCCATTTTGTTGGCCCTGGCGCCACTGTCTATCTCTCTGATGTCCTGTACGTCCCTGACCTTGAATTCAGTCTGCTCTCTACGACCACCCTTGATGATCAGGGCATGAACTTCTCGTCCAGCCGCGGCCTTGCCTCCATCTCTCTCCGCTCTTCTGGCCGTGTTGTTCTCCGTGGTATACGCTGTGATCGCCTGTTCCGTGTGCCTCTCACATTTCCCTCGCCTTTCACTGCATCTGCCTTTGTTCATGTCGCTCCCTCACTGTCCCCTGATCATGCTGATCTCCTGCATCGTCGCCTCTGTCACATCCACACTGCCGCCATCCAGCGCCTTCTTTGCCTTCAACGTGCACACGGCCTTGACCCTGCCAATTTCTCTCCATCCTGCACATCCACCTGTCTTGACTGTGCAAGTGGCAAAATGCACCGCGCACCCTTCTCCACCGCTGAATCTGCTACCTCGCACCCACTTGATCTGGTGCATGCCAATGTCATGGGCCCACTGCCCCAAGACTTCCTTGGTGGCATTGGGCGATATGTTTTGTGTCTCACTGATGACTACTCCCGCTACCGCTGGGTCTTTGCCCTCTGGCACAAAAGTGATGTCACTGATGTCCTTGAGTCCTAGCTCCCTCAGGCAGAGCGGGCTTGTCTACGACCCTTGCGCATGTTTCGCAGTGACCGCGACGGTGAATAATTTGGTCCCACGTCTCGCTTCCTTGAGTCTCGTGGTGTGCATCTTGAATCCTCTGCCCCCTACGCGCCACAACAAAATGGTGTGTCCGAACGCTGGAACCACACTCTTGCCGATGGGGTTCGTTCACTGCTCTCGGCCTCCGGTCAGTCTCCCCTCTTCACCTTTGAGGCTATGTCCTACATGACCTTGGTCTGGAACCGGATTCCACATGGACCCCTTCCTTACACTGTCACCACCTTTGAACGATGGACTGGTCGCCGAGCTGATCTCCGTCTTGCACGTGTCTGGGGGTGTCTTGCCTCGGTCTGGGTGCCCACCGACCAACGTGATGGTAAGTTGTCCCCTCGTGGTCGCTTGTATATCTTCCTTGGTGTCTCTTCCTTCTCCAAAGCCTAGCGCTTCTGGGATCCTTCCCGCTGCCGTGTGCTTGAGTCTCGTGATGCCCTCTTCTTTGAACACCTGTTTGAGCGTGACTCCTCACGCTTTGGCGGGTCTCCCTCTCTGCCCTCTCGGGGTGGGGGTGGTCTTCTGCCCTCTGGGCCTACTATTCTCCCCTCAGGGCGTCCTTCCGTCCCTGCTGTCTCTTCCCCATCCGATCAGACCCCTCAGGGAGTCCCCTCAGGGAGTTCTCCTTTGTCTGCCTCTCCAGTGGCCTCAGTTCCCTCCACGACTCCCTTGGCCTCACCCAGCCCGTCTCCTGGCTCTCCTACTGCTGTCTCTCCCGCAGTGTCCTCCTCCTCTCCTCCTCTTGGTGCAATCTCACCGCCTTCCCCTGTCGTATCGCCTAGTCCCGCTGCTCCCTCCTCCTCTGCTCGTCCTCCGTCCATTCCACCAGTCTCCCCTTACACGCGCGGTCGGTGACTTCGGGTCCTCCCCTCGCAGTCGCACCCTGTTGTCTCTGGCGACCCTGGTCTTCGTGCACTTGGTCTCCCCACCTCCGGCCTGTCTGCGGCAGCGTCTGTCATACACCCCAGCACTGCTCTTGGCTACTCCCTGATCGAGCAAGAATTTCTCTCTGCTCTCTCGTCGTCTGTTACTGGGTATGTTGCCTCGTGCTTTGCTACTGCCGGCCTCTCTCCTCTCCCGCCTGAGCCTGTGACAGTACAGGCAGAGCGTGCAGCCACTAACTCCTCCCAATGGGACCAGGCCATGCAGGCTGAACTCGACGCAATGTCAGAGCACAGAGTATATGAGTTAGTTAATCTACCTCCAGGCCGTAAAGCTGTTGCAGCCAAATGGGTGTATCTGAGAGGAACCGTGCGATTCAAATGGGACCGGAATCACTTCAAATGGTTGAGTATAGATCAAGCTAGGGTTGGGTAAAGGAAGGCGTCCATGGCGTCCCTCTAGTGTCCTTGCACATCGACGTGTAAGAGCTCCTACGGGTGAGTCTCGCTAATCGAGCTCACCCAGCGGCCAGCGAGCGAAGCTCGCTGGCTCGCTCCCAAAGCTCGAGGGCAAAAGTCCCTCGAGCCCCAAAACCTAAAACAGTCACAATATCAGTTTGTGTCTAAACAAAGGCAAACAAACGTATCATCAGCTAGCGAAGAGGACTAAACTAGGTCTGTAAACATAAATCAAAGCAATGGAGTGAATCAAGCACGTGGGCCATAAATCTAGCTTTTGGCTTCCACGACTGGCATGGGCTATGCTAAAGAGAGGGAGACGAGCACGTGGGTGAAGCAGAGGGAGGTGTGCAGTGCCAGCCCACTTGTGGCGCGTGCGCTCACTGTGCGTCGCCTCCGCTCTCTACATTAGCATGCCCTGCACACTCATGACCACCGCAGAGGGAAATATAGACAAAGGAGAGAATTAACACGCCCCCTTGGACATGAGTGTAGCAGGTGTGCAACCAAGCTGTTGGAGTTGTTGGTGAAGTGAGGGAGAGGGTAGAGCCTTGGTAAGAAAGTCAGCAAGCTGGTCAGTGCCTTTGATGGGACAGACCAGCACAGCGCCAGCGTCAACGGCTTCACGAACGAAGTGATGTTCTACGTTGATATGCTTCGTGCGTGGATGCAACACACCATCATTCGCAGCAATGCGACGCGCTGCGGAGCTATCACTATGCAGTGACACAGCGGGCACATACATTCCCAGCTCCTCAAGCAATCTAGCCAGCCAAATTCCCTCACAAGCCGCTTCCCCAAGTGCCATGTACTCCGCTTCTGCCACGCTGCGTGCCACACACGACTGTTTTGCACTGCGCCATGACACAGCTGTACCCCAGACACGAAAAACATACCCTCCCCGACTGCGCGCCCGTTTGTCACGTGCATAGTCACTGTCACAAAACCCATCCAGGAGGGAATTTGAAGTGGGGGCAAACACAAGGCCAACCTCAGCAGTGTCCAAGACATAGCGCAGCAATTTCAACAACGCTTTGAGATGTGTGCTGCACGGCTGCTGGCCAAACTGAGCCAACACATTGACCGCACATGAGATGTCAGGACGTGTTGTGGATGCCAGATATGAGAGACTTCCAGTAATCTGTCGGTATAGTGTGGGATCACTGTCCGGTCCGTAGTCTGTGGTGTGCACGTCCAACAGGTGGGCATAAACGTCAGGCTCATGGGTGAGTGTTGGCGGGGCAAGTGAGTTACAAGATGCTGAAAGCGTGAGATGAGATGTGCGATGAACCGGCCTTGGTGCAAGGTGAGTGTGCGTGCAGCTCTGTCTCTGGTGATTGTCATTCCTAGAAAGTTACGTGCTTCACCTAAATCCGTCATGCTGTAGTGCTGGGTGAGCAATGCCTTGGTGCGTGCAATGAGAGAGAGGGAGGGAGACAGGATAAGGAGATCATCCACATAGACCAAAACAGCAACAGGCATGTTTTCCTTCCAGTGCAGAAAGAGAGCAGGGTCACAGACACTTTGGATAAAGTCACCGGTTTTCAGTGTGTGGCTGATTTCCTTGTTCCAGCACCTAGGTGCTTGCTTCAGACCGTAGCGGGCCTTAAGCAGCAGCCACACACGATCAGTTCCATCCTCAAATCCTTCTGGTTGTTTCACATACAGTTCTTCTTCTAGAGGACCGTTGAGGAAAGCGTTCTTTACATCCATTTGATGTATCTCCCAGTCCTCATAGGCAGCCACCCCCAGCAGTGCCCGGCTTGTGCTATACTTGCCGACAGGTGCATAAGTATTGGTGAAGTCTTGGCCTGGGACTTGATGAAATCCCTTGGCCACTAGGCGTGCCTTGTACTTCTCAATCATACCGGCCAAATTCCTTTTCAACTTAAACACCCATTTAACGTCGATAGCCTTTCGTCCAGGCGGCAGGGGAACCAGTTTGAATACTTCATGCTCGAGGAGAGCATTCAGTTCGGCTGCCATGGCCTTTTCCCATTCGACTGCATCTGTGCGCCCCCTTGCCTCGGCGAGAGTCAGTGGCTCCACAAGTGTGGAGCTGACATCAGTGGGACCAACTGTGTGGTAGAACTGTCTGTAATTTACTCGTGGAAGGTCCCGCAAGGAGCGTCGCACGGGCTCTGGTGAGGGTGTTGCTGCCTTCTCAGCACTGTCTGGCGGATGTTGCTGAGACAAACCAGGGGGTGAGTGTGGGGCACTCGACTCTGTGCTGGCCAGATCAGTGGGTGTCAAGAGGTCAGTGGGAATGGACTTGTCTAGTTATCCACTCTGTCGTGTCCGTGAAGGGGGTGTGGTCACTCTTGTCGGAACAAACACTGGCACACTCACGTAATGTGGGTAGTGCTCTGGTGTCGTTATGTTGGGTACATGCTGCAGGGTGCGGAACGACTTGTATGGCATGTGCTCCAAGAATGACGCATCTCGACTCTCAAGAAAGCAATGACTCGTGGGATCCCAAAAGCGCCATGCTTTGGAGGCATGTGAGACCCCTACAAACACACACCAGCGACCGCGTGGACTGAGCTTGTGTTGGCGCTGCGGTTGAGCAAGCCACACGCATGCCATTGTGCCCCACACCCTGGCCGGACGAAGGTCCGCCTTTTCTTTGAACCATCGTTCCCAAGGCGTCACGGTTTTTGGCAAGGGGCCTTGTGGGACACGGTTCCACACCCATGTGATATACTTGACCGCTTCTTCCCAGAAGCCAAAGGAGAGACCAGACTCTGTCAGTAGTGTGCGCAGAGCGTCACCCAATGTGCGGTGCCATCGCTCTGCCACTCCGTTCTGTTGGGGTGTGTAGGGTGCAGTGGTTTGATGTTCAATTCCTTTGCCTTTGAGTGCAGCAGTCAAGACACCCATGAATTCGCCCCCTCTGTCCGTTCGCAGTTTCAACAGCTTGCATTTTGTCTGGCGTTCAGCGAGTGGGATCCACTCGATGATCGCCTGTTGAGCATCTGCTTTTGTCTTGAGCAGAAAGGCCCAACGAAACCGACTGTAGTCATCTGTTAGTGTTAGAACGTACTGTGACCCATATTGGACAGATGGGACAGGCATGGGTCCAGTTAGGTCAGCATGTACCAGTTCAAGTGGGGACTTACTTTCTTTGTCTGACTTAGGGAAGACTTGTCTATGAGCCTTGCCCTCCTGACAGTCAAGACAGGCATCTGCTCTCAACCCATGCGGACAGTCATCTGGATGAAGGCCCTGTGCGGTGGTGTGCTTAACCATGTCCTCAATCAGGTCAGTGTGAATGTGCGCCAAGCGGCGGTGCAACAGTTCAGTGTGCTTTGCATCAGTTGCCGTCACAACAAGTGCTTGTGGGTGGCGTGAGTGCGTAGGAATGAGAGGGAAGAGTGTGAGACGATAAAGCATGTCAGCATGTAGCGGCCCGTCGACCAGCATGGCACCATTCACATCAAAAAGTGTGCATCGTTGCTTTTGCATGACTGTGGACACGCTGGCTTGACGATCAAGCTGACCCCCAGACAACAAATTCACTTTGAGTTTTGGTACATACAATACACCAGTCAACCAGATCACCCCTCCTGGTGCCTGAAGTGCCACAGTTCCCACACCATCCACAGCTAGGACTTCCCCCGACCCGGTCTTCACCCCTTCCACATCATGCACAGCATACAGCGACACAAAAAGCTGGTGGTGCGGCGACATGTGATGCGAAGCAGCAGTGTCATACAGCCATTCGTGCATGGGAAGTGTGTGTGAGGTGGTGACGTGAGTATGACCGAGACGCTGACCTGGCGGCTGCTGAGTGGCTGTGGGCTCTGGCGGCTGAAGCTCCATAGGTGCAGTCCAGCCGACTGGTGGTGCTGCCACGGGCTGCTGCGCCTCAGCCACTGCTGCGTAGACCCGCTGTGCCCACTCTGGTGCAGGGACTGGGACGGTCGAGCTGGGCGGCGCATAATAGGGCCCCTGGTACATGGGTGGAGGCCCCTGCTCCACTGTGAATGGCGCTGGGAACTGCTGTGAGGGCAGGCCAAAAGTGGCTGCACCGAAGGGAACTGGTGTATGTGCCCCCCCCCGGCGCATGTGTCGACCAGGTAGGCTGATGGAACTGCTGTCGAGGCTGGGGACGCAGCTGCGGCAGATGTGGCTGCTGATGCTGATGCTGCTGCTGAGGGGAAGATGTCATAATGCGCTGGAGCTCGGGGCACGCCCGCCAGTAGTGCCCCTCCTGCCCACAGTAGTTGCATGTGCGCCCTCCTGTGCCTCGTCCACGACCGCGCCCTCCTCCTGACTGTACGCCACGACCTCCTCTGCCGCCTCCCCCACTCCGACCTCCTGTGTATCCTGACCCAGAGCGCTCTGCAGAGGCGGCCTGGTGCACAAAGGCACTCGCTGCTGGCGCTTCCGCCTCTCGCGCCTCACCACGGAGGATGTCCTCGTAGTGGCGAAGCTCCTCAAACACCTCTGCCAAGTCTGTACTTTTGATGTCTGTAACGCGCAGTCGCCGCAGTAGGTTGCGGCGGAACTCTCTGTACGGCTCTCCCAGGTGGAGAAGTACTGGGTCCAGCCACTCCAGAATGGAACATGGAGCGCCCAACCCTAGAATCCGACGGCGGATGTCCATGACTGCGTCCCAGTAGTCAGCTATGGGCGCTCCTGGCTTGGGATATAGTTGGCGCAGCCTATCGCGGAGTGAGATGACGAGCGCCATGCCTCTCTCTTCATGACGGGTGGCAAGGTGTTGCCACGCCTCGTGTGGTCGTGGGGCACCGCTGCGCGGATTAGTTGGGTCCTCCCCTTTGCCACCAAAGCGCAGGTGGCGTATTGCGTACGCCTGCTCGTCAGGGAGGGCCCGTACAAGGGCGTTGAATGCGCGTAGGAGCACGCGCTCATCAGCGTCATCGGTTGGTGGGGTGAGGTACAGCTCTTCTAAGCCATGTTCAGCCGCCCAGGCAAGGAAGATGTCCTTCCAGGCCAAAAAATCACGAGCACCTAGCGGGGGAGGGGTCAAGTCCTTTTGGGACATGACTTTCGTGAGATCCTCCCACGTCACGGTGCCGGATGTGGCGGCCGCTTGATGTGCCGGTTGGCTTCCAGCGTGTTGGCTGGCGCCAGGGCCGGAGGTGCCTGCCGCCGCGGAGCCTGCGGCACTCATGATGGGTGCCGGGTTCTCGTCGTCGCGTTTTTCGCTTGGAGCGACAAGGGAGGGTGTGCTAGCGGGTCACTCCCGCACTCTAGCCTGCACCCCTTCTGTGTGGGGACCTATCCACGCTGCTGCTGCCTCGTTTCCGTGCCGGGGTCGCCCCGGTGCTCTCCCTCGTCCGCGGACGTGTGGGTAGATGGGGTGGCTCGGCGGACCTCGTCCCCTTCAGTCACCCTAGCGCGCCTCTCCGGCTGCCCTACCACTCTACGCGGCCCTGGCAGCCCTTCGCGCTTCACTTCGGCGGCTCGGATCTGCTCCAACGGCGTCACAGGCCGCCGCGGACTTCCGACGCCCCTCACACGGCCGCCACGCAATTCCGTGTTTTCCTCACGCTGCGGAATACTTCAGCCCGCGATCACAGCTCTGATACCATGAGAGGAACCGTGCGATTCAAATGGGACCGGAATCACTTCAAATGGTTGAGTATAGATCAAGCTAGGGTTGGGTAAAGGAAGGCGTCCATGGCGTCCCTCTAGTGTCCTTGCACATCGACGTGTAAGAGCTCCTACGGGTGAGTCTCGCTAATCGATCTCACCCAGCGGCCAGCGAGCGAAGCTCGCTGGCTCGCTCCCAAAGCTCGAGGGCAAAAGTCCCTCGAGCCCCAAAACCTAAAACAGTCACAATCTCAGTTTGTGTCTAAACAAAGGCAAACAAACGTATCATCAGCTAGCGAAGAGGACTAAACTAGGTCTGTAAACATAAATCAAAGCAATGGAGTGAATCAAGCACGTGGGCCATAAATCTAGCTTTTGGCTTCCACGACTGGCATGGGCTATGCTAAAGAGAGGGAGACGAGCACGTGGGTGAAGCAGAGGGAGGTGTGCAGTGCCAGCCCACTTGTGGCGCGTGCGCTCACTGTGCGTCGCCTCCGCTCTCTACATTAGCATGCCCTGCACACTCATGACCACCGCAGAGGGAAATATAGACAAAGGAGAGAATTAACAGTATCGACGGAAGCTCAACCCAGACAACACTATGGAACGGTATAAAGCGCGTCTCACTGCAAAGGGATTCTCCCAGATTCCAGTTGTGAACTTTGATGAGACATTCGCACCTGTTGGTCGCTACACCACTGCCAGGGCACTGCTCAGTCTAGTCGCCCAGCATGACTGGGAGCTGGAGCAAATGGACGTCAACAATGCCTTTCTGCACGGCAAGTTAGATGAGGAGATCTACATGGTACAACCACCAGGTTTCTCGAATGGCACAAACCGCGTGTGGCGGCTGCGCAAGGCCCTCTATGGGCTTAAGCATTCTCCTCGCTGTTGGAATCAGGAGATCACGGCAACCCTAGAAAAAGGGGGCTTCAAAAGAAGTCCAGTGGACCCTGCACTGTTTCTCAGTCCTCCATCACAACCACTAGTTGCCATCCTGGTTTATGTTGATGATCTTCTCATTGCATCCCCCAGCATCTCTGGAGTCACCGCTGCTAAATCTCTTCTTCAAGCAGCTTACAAGATGAAGGATTTGGGGCCAGCTCGTGTCTTCTTGGGCATGGAGCCCGAGCGGGACCGTGTACGCCGCACTCTACACGTGCACCAGGCTGCGTATGTCCGCAGCTTAGGGGAGCGCTTCCGTCCACTCCTCACTACCATTCCCACCACCTCTACGCCCATGACCCTAGCTGGACAGACATTACTGAAATCCCTGGACCTCTCAAAGCTGGGGGAGACGGTTGATGTGACTGACTACCTCACAGTCATAAGATCACTGATGTACCTCACCACCACCATTCGTGCTGACGTGGCCTTTGCGGTCAACTTCCTGTCCCAATGCTCTCAATGCCCACGTGAGTGGCACTTGGAGGCTGCCTTGCGAATTGTTTGCTATGCTCTTGACACACCACGTGTCGGTCTCTTCTTTCGTGCTCAATCCTCTCTCGTGGTTGATGGCTTCACTGACAGTGACTGGGCGCATGACAGTGACGCACGTAGTCGTACAGGGTACATCTTCTTGATTGTTGGCACTGTAGTCTCCCGGAAGAGTGGCAAGCAAGGGTGCGTTGCACGCAGCACTACCGAGGCTGAGTATGTCGCTCTTGGTGCAGGCACATGTGAATCTGTCTGGCTGTGTCGTCTACTACAACAGTTGCGCGTTCCCATCCACTGCATCACTCTTTGCTGTGACAATCAAAGCACAAAAGCCATTGCGAAAAACAGTGGCATGCATCACTCACGCACCAAACATATCAATGTGGAGCATCACTGTGTTCGTGAGTGCATTGCTGCTGGCATTGTCCAAATCGCGTGGGTGGATACCAAGTCGCAGAGAGCTGACTTTCTCACTAAGGCTCTCAGCCGAAACGTCTTCAAAAGTGCTGTTCACTCTGTGGGTCTCATCAGTCCACATGATCCAGGATGATTGTCAGTGTTTCTCTCTCTCTCTCTCTCTCTCTCTCTCTCTCTCTCTCTCTCTCTCTCTCTCTCTCTCTCTCATCTTTTGTGATCCTCTCGTGCGTGTGTGGGGTGCTTGTCTACGGGTCATGGGGGAGTGTTGAAGTTTGTTGGCCACTCACAACTCTTTGCCCTCTTGCCTCTCACAATTCTGCACGCATTTTGTACAGATTGAATGACAATGGTCCCACCTGGGAAAACATCCAACATGTCCATTCTGATTGAAGCTGGTGGCATTCCGAGCTGCTGCGGCTGCTGGACCCAGGAACCAACTTGACCAAAAATGAGACCATTGCATGACTTTTCGTAGATTTACTATGACTTTCTGAGATGCGGTAGATGCTAGGATCGTACACTCTCACTGCCGTGCCCTGCATCATTTCATCTTGCTTTGTGTGTGATGGGGGAGCTGCATATTTCCCGGGTGCTGATCCTCAGGGGGCCACCGTGCTGGTCTTGACCGTGCATTGGTGAGTAGCTGCCATCGGTTATTCTGAGAGGTCGGGCTCGACCCCCGGGTGGCGGCACTAGCTCACCCGAGCTCGACCCTCGTAGTGAGTGAGTGCTCACCGGTACATCTCTCGCTCGCTCCCCCCCTCGCTCCTCTATCTTCCTTGAGTGTAAAACCCTGCAAAGCAAATTACCGCATCCATGGCGTCTTTCACTTTGTGTGACTTGTCACATTATCCACTCTCACCTCACGCGATCTAACAATGAGGAATCCTAGTAACTACACTGCACACTACTGGAAGACTAACCCCAGTCTGAAAATCATCGTGTAATCTGACCCTGGCATCATTGTATTGATTTTACCAAATTGCCCCTGTTTCAACCGTTTCTACATTTAAGATAATCATGCCCCTAGTGGGTCAAAGTAAGACAACCGCGCCCCTAGTTTGTGTCCAAACATGATCTTGACTCGACCTTTGTATCCAATGCATGTGACATGCATGCTGCGTTGGAGTCCTCACGTCAGTATTTCTGCAAAACAATGACAAACCCCTCGCTCGAGGGATCTGTCATTATTTTGTTGTGGGTTTGTGGGTGGTTTGCATGGGGGCTCCGAGACTCCCGATGCGTTGAAAGGGAATCCGCTGGGCCTAGCTACTGCCTCACAAAAATCAAAACCCTCAGCCTTGAATGTAATTGAAGATTGGAATTGATCAGGGTCTGAATTGCGAACCTGATGGGTTAGCTTGAAACATATCTGCAACGTGTTGGTGCAGCAGCGTCAATGTAGGCTTGGCCCCACGCAAGTTGCTTTGCATTGCTACCCCCTTCGTGCTAGCTCAGACAGTTTCTGAGTGAGAGACGCGCGCCGAGAAGTTAGCGCCAGAAAGTCAGACAGAACTGGAAGTGATTGATTAGTGACTGAGAATGAGCAACAATGGGAGACCCCTCCAAGTTCTAGCTCCCCCCTGTTGGTGTGTGTGGCTTCCACCCGTTACGAGCGACGGCCAGGAGAGCAGTGATACAGGAGAGGGTGATGACATGGTCCCCGATGCGGACCTCGGAGGCACCGGCACGTCGGCAGGTGGTGGACCACCCACTCGGAGCTGACCGAGGACTGCCCCAACGTCGTGGATGCTGTCTCGGACCTCTTGCAGTTTTTCTGCAGGCTATCCTTGATGCGGACACAGCTGGCGCCAGAGCACCAATGAGTGGTGGATCCATCCACCAGCAGCTGCCAGAGAGCTGCCACGACGCCCTGGGTGCTTACCGGGGTGCTGTTGTTACTCGGAAATATCCTACAGTGGATGTGTGAGAGCAAACAACCACGTGCGAGAGCCACACGACGCCATGGATGCGGAAAGCTTGCCTTCATTAGCTCAGGTACAACCAAGACAAGGAGTGAGAGGGAGCAAGAGAGACTTAGCATCCGGTGAGCGTGCACTCGCCACGGGCATCACACCCGAGCGAGCACACACCGCTACCCGGGGGTCGAGCCCGACCGCTCGGTACAAAAAACCGAGACGGCGGGTGCTCACCAATGCGCGGGTGAACCCGGCACGGTGGCCCCCTAGGGATCAGCACCCGGGAAATGCAGCTCCCCCAGAAAACACTCAAGGCAAGAAACATGATGCAGGGCATGGCAGTGAGAACGTACGGGCCCTAGCATCTACCGTATCCCAGAGTCATGGAGAATCATAGAGAATCAGACAATGGCCACATGTGTGTCAAGAGTTTTCCCGGGGTCCAGTAGCAGCAGTAGCACGAGAGCGTCCATAGCTCCTGCCAGAGCTGACACGCCTGTAGCTTTCCCCGGTAGGGCCATTGTCACTCAATCTGTACAGGTGTGTGCAAAGGATGTGGAGGCAAGAGGGCACATAGTTGTGAGTGGCCAACGAACTTCAACACTCCCCCATGACCCGCAGCCAGCCAACCCACACACACATGAGCGCCAAAAGGGGAATCACGAGATGTGATGGAGACAGACTGGACCAAATCAGCCTGGATCATGTGGAAAGATGAGACCAACAGAGTGAACATTACTTTTGAACACATTACGACTGAGGGCCTTCGTGAGGAAGTCAGCTCTCTGAGACCGTGTATCCACCCAAGCAACTTGGACTATCCTGGCAGCAATGCACTCGCGAACAAAATGGTGCTCCACATTGATGTGCTTGGTGCATGAATGATGTATGCCGTTGTTCTCAGTAATGGCCTTTGTGCTTTGGTTATCACAGCGCAGAGTGATGCAACGGATGGGCACACAGTTATTGCAGCAGGCAACACAGCCAAACAGCCTCACATGTGCCAGCACCAAGCGCAACATACTCAGCCTCAGCGGTGTTGCGAGCAACACACCCTTGTTTGCCAGTTTTCCAGGAAACTGCAATGCCACTGACAAGAAAGATGTAGCCTGTTCGAGTGCGAGCATCAGAGTCATGCGCCCAGTCACTGTCTGTGAAGCCATCAACCACTACTGAGGGCTGTGCACGAAAGTACAGGCCAATGCGGGGGGTGGAGAGGGCATAGCGCACTACCCGCAGCGCTGCCTCAAGATGGCGCTCACGGGGGCACTGGGAGAACTGGGAGAGGAAGTTCACCGCAAATGCCACATCAGCACGAGTGGTTGTGGCAAGGTACATCAAAGAGCCAATGACACAGAGGTAATCGGCCACATCGACCGTCTCCCCAAGTGTGGACATGTCCCGAGACTTCAGTATGGACTGACCAGCGGGCGTCATGGGAGTGGACGCAGTGGGGATGGATGTGAGGAGCGGGGCAAATCGCTCCCCAAGGCTGTGTACATATGCAGCCTGATGGACGTGCAAGGTGGGACGCCCCGGGTCTCGTTCCAACTCCATGCCAAGAAAGACTCGAGCCGGACCAAGATCCTTCATCTTGTATGTCGCCTGAAGAAGTGCCTTGGCTGCCGCAACAGAGGCGGGATCAGGAGAGGCAATGAGATCATCCACGTAGACAAGGATGGCGACAAGTGGCTTGGAGGGGCCACTAAGGAACAGTGCTGGGTCCACAGTGCTTCGTTTGTACCCTCCATGTTCAAGGGTCGCTGTGATTTCTTGGTTCCAACACCGTGGGGACTGTTTCAGGCCATAGAGGGCCTTGCGCAAGCGCCATACCCGGTTCGTTCCATCTGAATTTCCATCTGCAGGTGGCTGCACCATGTAGATCTCCTCATCTAACCTACCGTGGAGGAAGACATTGTTAACATCCATCTGCTCAAGCTCCCAATCATGCTGAGAAACCAGGCTCAAGAGAGCCCTGGCTGTGGTGTAGCGACCAACTGGGGAAAATTTCTCGTCAAAGTCAACACCAGGGATTTGAGAGAATCCCTTTGCGGTGAGCCGTGCCTTATAGCATTCAACGGTGTTGTCAGGGTTCAGTTTAGGACGGTAAACCCACTTGGCCGCAACTGCCTTGCGACCCGGTGGGAGGTCGACAAGCTCGTACACACTATGCTCAGAAAGTGCATCAAGTTCGGCTTACATGGCCTTCTCCCACAGCGAGGAGTCGGAGGCCGTGCGCGCTGCTTGAACAGTCAGGGGCTCAGGTGGTAGAGGGGAGAGCCCAGCGGCACGACGCAACATATCCAGCCACAGATGAGGACAGAGCTGAATGGAACTCATCCTCAACAAGGGCAGTGCTAGGATGGATGACAGACGCAGCAGTGGACAGAGCAGAGGTAGCAAGACCGAGGGCACAGAGACCAAGGTCAACAGAGACCACTGGATGAGACTGAGAGGGAAATGCCCGAAGGCGACCGCCACGAGTGTAGGATGACACCGGTGGAATGGACGGTGCACGCACGGAGGAGGAAGGAACATCAAGACGTGGCTGCACAGCCGGAGGCGGAGAGACTACAGGGTCAGATGGTGGAGAGAGAACAAGTGGCAGGGAAACAGTGCCAGTTGGGGCGACAGAAGATGAAGGGTAGACAGTATTAGGCAAAGAAGGAGACAGCCAAGGAGAAGGCATAGTAAGAGGATTAGACAACACAGAGGGCGAAGAGGACTGAGAGGGAGAGGAAGGTGAGGCCAGGCTCGGCACAGGGGACGAGGCGATGGAGGGAGACACGGGACGCCCAGAGGGGAGAACCGAAGGCCCAGAGGGCAGAGAATTACCCCCACCCCGAGAGGGCGGAGCAAGGGACGCACCAAGGCGGGGAGTGTCACGTTCAAACAGATGTTCAAAGAAGAGGGCATCACGAGACTCAATGACACGGCACCGGGAATGATCCCAGAAGTGCCACGCTTTGGAGAAGGGAGAGATGCCCAGAAAGAAGCAGAGCCGACCACGGGGGGACAATTTGCCGTCGTGGTGGTTGGAGAGGACCCACATAGAGGCAAGACACCCCCAGAGGCGGGCAAGGTGGAGATCTGCACGCTGACCAGTCCAGCGTTTGAAGGGGGAGACAGAGTGAGGAAGGGGACCATGAGGGACACAGTTCCAGACCCAAGTGATGTACGACATGGCTTCAAAGGCAAAGAGGGGGGATTGTCCGGAGGCAGAGAGGAGGGAACGCACACCATCAGCAAGGGTGCGGTTCCAGCGCTCAGAGACACCATTTTGTTGAGGGGTGTAGGGAGCAGAGGACTCCACCCGGACACCACGAGAGGAGAGAAAACGAGAGGTGGGACCAAAGAAATCACCGCCACGATCACTGCAAAACACACGTAAGGGTCTGTTATAGGCGCGCTCAACCTGTGGGAGCCAGTACTCAAGAACATCAGTAACGTCACTTTTGTGATGAAGGGGAAAGACCCAGCGGTAGCGGGAGAAGTCATCCGTCAAGCATAGGACATAACGGCCAAGGCCACCAAGGAAGTCATGGGGTAACAGGCCCATGACGTCAGCATGCACCAGGTCAAGAGGGTGAGCAGTGGTGGACTCAGAGGTAGAGAAAGGAGAACGGTGCATTTTGCCACTGGCACAGTCAAGACAGGTGGACGTGCAGGGAGGAGCAAACGTGATAGGGTCAAGGCCTTGGGCTGGCCGAAGGCGAAGAAGGCGCTGGATGGCGGCGGTGTGAATGTGACAGAGATGACGATGTAGGAGATCAGTGTGCTCAGGAGACAAGGACGGGGCAACGTGAACAAGAGCAGATGCAGCGAAAGTGGAGGGCAATGTGAGCGGGACACGGAGCAGGCGATCAGAGCGCACACCACGAAGAACAACACGGCCAGACGAGCGAAGAGAGATAGAGGCAAGGCCACGGCTGGAAGAGAAGTCCAAGTCCTGGTCGTCAAGGGTGGTCACAGAGAGAAGGCTGACCTCAAGGTCAGGAACGTACAAGACGTCAGGAAGGCAGACAATGCCACCAGGACCCACAAAACATACAACATCAACACCCTGAACAGGGAGCAGCTGGCCGGAGCCAGTGCACATAGAGCGTACAGAATGAACAGGGCCAAGAGAGACGAAGGAGGAACGACATGAGGTCATATGATGCGTGGCCCCAGAATCAATGATCCAGAGGCCAGGCGAGGCACGAGTGGAGGGGCGGACAAGACAGACAGCAAGAATGCCGCGGGCAGAGAGAACAGACAAACAACCAAGACGTGTGGGGTACATGTGTGACTGCCACTCTTCAACCCAGGCACAGTCATCAGGCAAGTCCCCTTGAACCTGACCAGAGGAGGCACAACGAAGAGTGACCTCAGACTCACAAACAGACACATGGGATTGGCAACTCACACTCTCACCTCCCTGAGAGCGAAGGTGAAGAAGTTCCGCAAGCCGACGCTCAAGGGTGTGCTCCTCGTCAGGGCGATCAGAGGAGCGCTCCGAGGAATAGTCGGAGGAGCGGTCAGAGAAGTGCCCGTCGTCATGTGCCCAGTGGGGTACGTGGTAGTGAGAGGGCGGGGGTCCGTAGTACGGAGGTCCAGATGGAGGAGGTATCCAACCCCAGGGGCTGGGTACCAGAGGTGTCGGGTGAAGGGGGGAAGAGGTGGTGGAAAGCGTGGAGCCAGTGGGAGATGATGAGGAGGAGGCGACAGTCACTGCAGCAGCGGTAGAGGAGGCAGTAGCACCGGTGCGTGCCCAATGGGGTCGCATGGAGGAGGCCAAACGGGCATCATCACGAGGGGCAGGGCATTTTGGTGCAGAGTGACCAGTGGCGCCACAGTTCCAACAGGTGACGTCAGCAGCAGTGGGAGCCGAATTCTTGCCACCGCGAACACCCCCACGGCCTTTGCCCCCTCGACCGCCACCACGACCGGATCCACCACCCCCACCCCGGGAGACACTCTGAGTGGAGTTTGCTGCCGCTTGCGCCGAGGACGAGGAAGACGAAGCTGCGACAGAGGGGGAAGAGGAGGAGGTGGTGACAGCAGCCAAAGCAGCGCGATGCGTGCGCTTGTTCTGTAGGGCATTCCACCAATCGGTGAGACGCGAGGCAGTGAAGTCAAAGAGGGGGCCGATCCCAGGTGGGGAATCAGCTGGGACAGGTTCAGAGGCAAGACACTCAAGTTCTGCATGAGAGACGTGCGAATACAAGTCAGACAGCTCAGGAATGAGGCCGGCAACAATGGAGAGACAGGCAGAAAGAGGGCCGGGGGCGGCCCTACCGAGGTCTTGCAGTAGGCGCAAGCTGCGTGCCCAATACTGTCTTGCGGCCTCTGAAAGGTGTTGAATTGCAGTGTGAGGGCGCTCTGGGTAGCGTGCCCAGTTACTGTCTTGCGGCGGCGGATGAGAGCATAGGCGCCGATAGGGTCAGCTGGCGTGCCACGAGAAGGGTCTGCATTGTACGTGCCAATGTCGTCGAGAAGACTTTCTGGACCTGCATTGATGAGTGCTCGCACAGCGCGAGCAGCTTCTGTAGGCTGTGGCACAAATGGTGCCTTGGCAGGTGAGTAATACTCCCAGAGGAGCTCACCTTGGGCCCACGCGCTGAAGCGAGTCTCTCAGGATGTGAACGTAAGTTTGGAGGTGAACTGTGGTGGTGGGGTTTCAAAGTCCTTCTGCCGAGCTGGGAGTAGAGGACGGGCAAAGGGTGCTGCGGAGAGAGATTGAGAGGAAGAGTTGGCAACAACACCACCGAAGGGAGCAGACGAGTCTGCTGAGGCAGATTCTGTGGCTGGTAGAAGTGCGGCAAAGGTGGGAATGGCACGCAGTTGCTCAATAACCAGTGCGGCTACTGTGGCAGCTAGCTCCCGCTGTGCTTCTTGCCCCTGGTGAAGCTCATCCTCGGCTTTGCGGCGCTCTGCTTGCGCCTCACTAAGAGCGGCCTGGAAGGCCTCTATAGTTTCCTCTGGTGCAGGCATGATGGAAGGTGAAACAGGAACTGAGAGTGAAGTAAGAGGAGAATGAAAGGAGGGCAAAGAGTGAACGGGAAGGCAATGCTCACCGAATTAGTGACGTGGGAGAAGAGTGAAGAGCGGTGGCATAAGAGCTGCAGCCGAGGAGAACAGAACCGCCACCCAGCCTGCTGCCGCCACGGTGAGGCAAAGAAGTCTTGTCGCAACAGCTCGAGCGACTACAGTAGAGGCCGATGCTACGAGAACACCGGTGGTGATAGGTGATTTTGCGTCACGCGGGGCGCCGGTAGGCGTCAGCACAGCTGAGGCAGTGGATGCTCAGATGGAGCCGACAGAGCTTGAAGTAGCGTCTGCTGCTGTGGAGGCTGCCGTGGCAATAGATGCTACGGTAGATGTGATTTGTGTGGCAATGTTGGCGACAGCAGCTGCAAGCAGAGTGAGGGAGGCACCTGTCTGGGCGTATGCTTCAGCTGCCCGGCCAACGGCCGTCTGTGCGGGGGCGCGGCAGGCCCTGGCTGTTGCTGCAAACGTGGCTGCGGCACCAGCCGCTGCGTCAAGGATGGCCCCGGCCAAGCTGATTGAGTCAGTATGGACAGGAAGAACCTGGATGACGCCGGGCACCCCGGGTGCACCTGGTAGATCCTGTTGCGGTGGGAGGAGGAGCAGGAGTAGGTGCAACGGATGGTTCAGGAGGTTGAGAGATGCTAGTGGGTTGCATTCTTGGGGACAAGGGCGGTGACGGTGGTAGGTCGTCTGGTGTGTAGACTTGGTGATCAATTTCCTCCCTCTCACGCTTTGCTGTAGCGTTGATGTCCTCCTGCCAGTAGGTATGGTCGAGCATACGCACCCACAAGGGGGTGTCGTAGTCGTCCGCCAGCGTGGAGGGCCGAGTGGGTTGCTGGGGCAGCCGAGATGCTCGTAGCAAGCGCACCACCCAGGCTGGCTAGAGGAAAGCCCTCTTGCTTCCAGCAATTGGTGAAGTTATGGCGTGGCGAGGTCTACAAGGACTGACAGGTAGCAAAGTCAAGGGCGATTGTAGCAAACGTGGCCTTTGATGCCCCACGGGCTGAGGAGATCAGCCGAGAGCGAACGAAAGAGACAAGGTCAGGGCCCACAAGACGGCACAGAACTGCCGACGGTAGTGGTAGTCCGGAGTGGAAGAATGGCCGGGAGTGTGGCCTAGGGTGCTCCGGGAGAACGAGGGAGCAGGGAGATCGGGTTCCGCGAGGTGTAGCCCGCGGGTGTGGGAGAACGAACGAGGTGCTGCGGGCGGAGCTCAGATGAACACCATGGAACGAGGTGGCGCTGCCATTCAACGCCGAGCAGATGTGCAGCAAAAATCCACTGCTGCGGTGAGGTCAGGTGGCCAAGAATGGCTCGGGTGTGCGCAGAAGCGACTAACCAGGATCAAGGAGCGGTGGGCGAGATGCCTCACATGCTCTGATACCAGTAGTTACACGGAAATCTCCTAGACTAGATGTCTGAGAGCAAACAACCATGTGCGAGAGCCGCACGACGCCATGGATGCGGAAAGCTTGCCTTCATTAGCTCAGGTACAACCAAGACAAGGAGTGAGAGGGAGCGAGAGAGACTTAGCATCCGGTGAGCGTGCACTCGCCACGGGCATCACACCCGAGCGAGCACACATTGCCACCACACACCCGAGCGTGCACTCGCCACAGACATAGTTCCTGTACCCGAGTGCTTACGCTCCGCGGTTGATGAGCAGGAGGCAGTGGTGGCTCGAGCGGAGGCACACGAGCAAAGTCTCATGGTCGAGCTCCGGGAGGCCAGCAACCGCTGTTACACCGTGGATGTTCCAGCACGACGTGCTGTTGAGGAGTGTGTGGAGGATGTACACTGGAGTCTCGAGGCAGCTGAGTGGTCTCTACAAGATGCACGTCTGGGATACGCGGACCTGCGGCAGCAGGTGGATGATGGGCTGCGCACCAGGGGTCACGAGGAGCACCATGGCACTGACCGCACCTTCGATGACCACGACGTCACTGCGGATGCAGCTGTACCTACACATGCCGACGTCAGGCCAGCAGCTGACGGCCGAGTGACAGGGGTGTCAGGAGCAGCAGGTGCTTTCGCAATAGTCGTTCCTATAGCCCCAGAAGACTTATGTAGCGACTCATTGTCTTACGCTCCCGCTCTACCAGCACCTCGTGGCTCGGCAGTACTTGAGTCGACGACTGACGTAGAGGACGTCGACTTGTGCGATGAGAAGGCACAGCTCCACTCCTTCCTCTGGGGTGAGACTGCGAGGCTACAGGACACTCTGGCTCGTGCCGACGCAGACACTATCGTGGTCCACCGTCAGGTTCATTCTGCGACTGACCGTCTACATGCCGTAGATGCAGCCAGCCGGTCGGCTGCCGCGTCAGAGCTTGTCGAGCTCCACACGCGCCTCGACGTTGCGGAGGCCGCAAGGCGATATGCAGCTCAGCACCTGGAGGCCATACAGCAGGCGATTGTTTTGGAGGAGGCCCTTAGCGCTGCACTAGTCACACCAGCAGATGACGACAGTATTGACGTCTACGACAGCGACGACAATGATAGCGACGACGACGACAGAGACGACGCCGCTCCGGTGTGAGGCTCTGTGCAAGCACATCCCAACAACATCGTCGTCACCCTTGCTATTGCTGTGTAGGGGTATGTGGCCATGGGGGAGCCGTGCTCCCTCCTCACGGATTGTGTTGGGAGCAGCCATCAACTTTGCTTGTACTGTCAACCTCTGCAGTCCAGGGGGAGTGTTGGTGTGTGGGCTTTTGCTTGACATCCTTTTTAGGACTGCGAGGTTACTTGGGATGTGACACGATGCTATGGTCGAGGTTATGCTGGTCGAGACCCGCGCACCTGGTGATTTCTACCGGTGTGATGTGGTGACCCATTGCCTCCATGTGTTATGTATGATCCATGCAAGGTTATGCTCTTCGAGACCCTCGCACCTGTTTAGTTTCACCAGTGTGACGTGGAGACCCATTACCTACATGTGTTATGTATGATCCATGCATGATGTGGTCGAGAGCCGGACACCCGGAGACATTTTCCGGGGTCACGAGGAGACCTTGTTTCTCTGTCTCTCTTGCATGATGTTTGACACGTACGTGTATGATTGACTTCATGCATGGTTGAGTCCCGGACACTTGGTGGGATGCACCATTGTCACGAGGAGACCCTGCGCTGTGGTATGCTTGATCAGTGCTTGCTATGATTGGTTGCCTGAGCCATCCTTTCTTACCTTTGCTCAGACATCGTTATTTTGACAGTTGTGTCAGCCAGGGGGAGTGTTGGTGTGTGTGGCTTCCACCCGTCACGAGCGACGGCCAGGAGAGCAGCGATACAGGAGAGGGCAATGACATGGTCCCCGATGCGGACCCCAGCGGCACCGGCGCGTCGAGAGTTGGTGGACCACCCACTCGGAGCTGACCGAGGACTGCCCCAGCGTCGTGGATGCTGTCTCGGACCTCCTGCAGTTTTTCTGCAGGCTATCCTTGATGCGGACGCAGCTGGCACCGGAGCACCGATGAGTGGTGGCTCCATCCACCAGCAGCTGCCAGAGAGCTGCCACGACGCCCTGGGTGCTCACCGGAATACTTTGCGGTTTTTCTGCAGACGTTAGAGTTTTCTCGGTGGACAGGCTCTTGAGCCCAATTTGCATGTTTTGCATTTCCTGTCCACCGATCGGTGCCGGACTTATGCGTGTGACTAGTCGTAGCGTCCGGCTCAAGATTCTGCATCTCTAGGTTCAGACGGCGCAGCGTTCTGATTTGTCTGCGCACAGTTACGGCCAAAACGGTGGTTTCTGGCCGGTTTTAGGACAGACCTTGCACTGCCGTGTGCGACACCTGTCGTGCGCCGCGGCAGGTATTTATGCTGTGGACTTGTCATTTGTTGTCTCTCTCTGCATGTGTTTATTAATGGAAGCACATTTGACACTGAATTGTGTCGTCTAGCCAAACCCTTGCCATTTCGCGTCCGGCCTGTGTTGACGCCGCGAGCTTACTGAGCGCTGACGCCTTGTCAGTGGCAAGTGTGCTAGGAAGCTTCCTAGAATCTTCTCACCCCCCCAGCTCTGTAGAGCTTGTTACTCAGTTTCTAAGCCAATCAGAAAAATGACCTATTTTCTGGCAGGCAGGGTTTTCTCGGTGAGCAATGCCAGGCAGTCGACAGCCGAAAACCCTGGCGTCGTCCGTTTTGCCTGAAAACTGGACCACACCATAATACGCACGCTGCAAACACATTCGTGTGGTCAGAATCACCTAGAAAAATAGCAGCAATGAGTTATAGCTGCCTAAACACAAGCGGCGTCTACGCTAGTTCTCTCTCCCAACTGAATAACATGAAACTTGGACCCTAAGCAGAGCATGGCGCTGTAGATGCAACAGCGCAGTCAGACCCAGCACTGGATGCGTGCTTGTGATGTTCAAAAAGTTGTTTGTGATGTCTGGACGCTGAGTCCGAGTGTTTCTAACAATGCTCGTGTTTTCTCGGTCGTCGAGACCCGGGCACTCAGAGAGCTATTCTGGTGCCTCGAGGAGACCACCTTTGTTGGTCACGTGGTCTATGCAGCGTGCGCTCCCCGCTGACTCGCTTGGGCTTAGCAGGGGTGACAGGGCCCGGTGCGGCTAGCTTGCCTGCGCCCATACACAAGCCCGCTAGGGGTTCGTTTGCAAACTCTCCTTGTCCTTAAACACGTTTCACACTTAGCCAGATTTTTCCTTAACTTTCTGCCTCTCACACACAGAGCTCATGACATTTTTCGCATGGGCCTGCATGCCCTAATTAATTCTACTTGAACTTCCTATTACAATGCATGGTTTTATATGCTGTGAGGGCTTCGCGCATGCAAAATAGAGAAAACTCTAAATCATGTTACAGGGTTTGCACGTCAAAAAAGAAATGAGGAAAAGGACGGAAGACACTTATACCTAGTTTTTGGAACAATAAAGCTCATCCGCCCATCGTAGAGCGATAAATACCCCAGCTACCATTGGGTCGCCGCTGTCGCCATGCTAGTAACAAAGAAAAAAAAAGAAAAGGCATGATGAGGCCGCAGACCATGCGTCAATGGCGCATGACATGCACCCCTCCCCCCCCCTTTCCCCCCGCTACTATCACAAACCCCTTCATTGAGGGGTTTGTGATACTAGCGGGGGGCGGTTTGTTCGATGTTTCACGAGGGAGCGAAGACCCCATGATGAACGAGTGCAGAGAGCGAGTTGTATTGCTCTCCACACTCGTTTTTCAAGATTGTGGGCACGATTGTCAGATCGTGCCAAACAAGGGGCACATGAAAACTAAGCACTTATTGAATTTGACGACAATTTCATGATCTACTGATCGCATCGATGGCTATAACTTCGTCAATGGTTTTTTGGAGTACTAGATACGAATGTCTTAGAATGAGGATCAACCACATTTTGCTACATTTCCATAAATCCTGACCTCGACGATCGATGTGACAAGTTTTCACATGACCAGGCTGGAAAATCATAAGGTTTCGTTCCATTCCTTTCTTAACATGTGCTCATCCACAGGTGAATAGTGGGAGCATATGCCACATGTTTTTCAAGATTTCTTCATACTCAGTCAAGTGATGGCAATATTTCAATCATCTACAATGTCGAGCCGTCCTGTTGATTTGTTTTCAAACCGGGGCACGCTTCATTAAACTACAAACACGTGGCATTTCTCCTAAATGTGGTGCAGACTAGGGGCATTTCACCTGCCCGCCCATAGAAGTAGTTTGTTTTAGTTTCCAGAAGACTTTGGAATGGGTTTGACAGGACACACACAGAATGAGCAACATGGCCCAAGTCTGAAGTAAAGCCATGCTCACACAAATGGAGGTTACCACCATTGTACTGGAGGGTTTTGAGCTGATCCATGGAAATGATGTTAGGAGTCTGGAGAAGTATATCTTTTGCCGCCTCACGAACTTGAACAGAAGTGTGTGGCTTGCTGCCCATGAGCACAACTTTTGGATATTCTACTGAACATGTAGAATTATGATACGTGGAGAGAAGGAAACGTGGTACTTAGTAGGATCTCAGAAAGGTTAACAAGTGGGCCTAGGAGAGAGCAAGATAAGGGCAACAACCAGTGAGCAGGCCTCTTGATCATGCGTGATGTACGCCAAGAGCCTGCTGCCACCTGGGGCTCGAGCCCGACCTCTCCGTATTCCCTGAGTGTGGCTACTCACAACAGCAAGAATTTTATCCGGCTAGGTTTCCCCTTCAGGATCAGCACCTAGCTAGCAGAACTTATCTTCCCCAAAAACCCACATGCCAAGGAATCCTATATTGTCGATGAGCTAGAGCTCCCCACGAGCAAAACCTGATGTGAGAGAAAAAACACAAGAGATAGGTCATGTGGCCATGGGCCACATCTTGAGGCTGCCTTGATGCTGGCAAGATGCACAAGCTTTACCACTAGTTGGTTCCCATCATGTGGGACCAAGCTCCAACGCCATTATTGCACTCAGTCTACTGTATCGGTGTGAGATGTGGGCATGTGGGGTAAGAAAAGAGGGCATTATAGATGTGATGGGCCACCGACTGAACCAAAAACACTGACACTCCCCAATGACCCACGGTCACATCATCCACGTGTCATAGCCAGCCAGTGAAAGAGCGACACAGAATAGGAGATCAGAGATCATCCGCGGGCATGACGACATGGCACCATGACAAAGTCAGCTCTTTGTGATCCTGTCTCCATGTCCACCCCAACCACCCGGATAATGCCTTCAGTGATTCAATCACAAAAACAACAATGCTCAATATTGATGTGCTTTGTGTATGATTCGTGCATGCCATAATTTTAAAAAATGACCTTCTTGCTCTACTTGTCACAGCATAAAGTGATGCAACAAATGGGAATACAAATTTGTTGTAGCAAGTGAAAAATCCAGACATCCTCACATGAACCTGCACCAAGTGCAACATACCGAGCTTTGCTTGAGCTTCTCGCCACACCCTTGTTTACTGCTTTTCCAAGAGATGGCCGTGACTCCAACAAGAAAGATGTAATTTGTATGCTTGCGAGCTTCTGAGTCATGGACCCAGTCGCTTTCAGTGAAACCGTCAACAATGACAAAGGGCTGTGATCTATAGTATAGCCCTATGCTGGGAGTAGAGAGGGCATGCCGTACCATACACAATGCTGCCCTCTGGATGTCACTCTCTAGGGTGCTGGGAAAACTGCGGCGAGAAAAGCAACATCCGCATGAGTGGTGGTTGCCAAATACATGAGTAAACCGATTACAAGCAAGTAGTCGGTCACATTCACTGTCTCTCCCAGTTTTGAGACGTCTAGTGACTTCAATAGGGTTTTATCTGCTAGAGTGGTTTGTGCAGAGGCTGAGGGAAGTGTAGAGAGAAACGAGGCAAAATTCTCCTCCCCTATGCAAACATACGCAACGTGATGGACATGCAATGTCTGCTTAGAGTGGTCTCGCTCAAGTTCCACACCCAGAAAGACTCAAGCACATCCAAGGTCCTTCATCTTATACGCTGACTATGAGAGAATCTTGACTAACTGAACAGTAGCAAGGTTAGGAGGTGGAATGTGCAAGTCATCAACATACACAATAATGGCCAAAAAGAGAGTAGATGGCGAGCATAGAAACAAAGCAGAGTCAAAGGTGCTCATGCAAAAGCCACCCCTTTTAAGGGTGGATGTTATCTCCCGGTTCCAGCAGCAAGGTGATCGTTTAAGGCCTTACACAACCGCCACACCTTGTTGGTCCATCTGTGAAACTAGGGGGTCGGATCATGTAGATTTATCCTTCCAACTTCCCATGCAAAGAAAACATTGCTTGCATCCATCTGTTCGAGCGTCCAGTCATGTTGGGCAACAAGAATGAGAAGAGCTTGAGCAGTGGTGTAGCGTCCCACAAGGACGAAGGTTTCATCAAAGTCAACATAGGGGATTTGTGAGAATCCCTTGGCAGTGAGACAAGCTTTGTAGCATTCCAATCAGCTTTTGGGATTCAGTTTCCAGCAATACACCCACTTGGCTGAGAGATCTTGTCAGCCAGGTGGGAGATCAACAAGCTCGTACACCCTATGCTCAGTCAAAGCCTCAATTCATCGTACATAGCTGATCACCATCAAGACGAGTACGGTTCTAGCTCTCAGAGACACCATTTTTCTGGGGCATGTTGGGATCGGACGGCTCCATACGCACCCCTTGAAACTCTAAGAATCGCGAGGTGGGACAAAAGAATTCACCACCATGGTCACAACATCTTGACATGATTCTGCGCTAGCCTGGGCAAGACTATTCATGCCGCCTCACACACTTGGACTGAAGTGTGTGGCTTGCTGCACCCACACTGAGCCCCTGAGCAGCACTGGCTACTCAGCTGTGAGAGAGAGCACTCAAAATAAAAAATTAGCGCCAGAACTGGAGTTGAAAGTGAGTAATGACTAAGTTGATAGCAAGAATAAAGTTTGGTGAGAGACCCCTCCGAAACTAAACTAGGCCCTCAGGTCTATGAGGCTTGTTACTCAGTCCACCAACCAATCAGGAAAATGAACTATCTTATGGCCTGCGGGGTTTTCTTGGAGCCATGCTGGAGGACCGACATCATCCAACCCGGGCACTGTCTGTTTTCCTGGAAAACTGGACCATACCAAAACATGCACGCTGCGAACATTGTCGTGCAGTCAATCAGCTAGACAAACCACAAAGAAGAGTTATGGCTGCCTAAGCCTAGGCATACAACATGCTACAAATAGCAGTCGTCCATGACCGTCGGTGGCATGAGTGTCGATGGCTGCTGTCGATGGAGCTGCGTACGCACTGCTACCAAGTGGGAGATTCCACGCAAGGAGACGGGCACCGCGTCTCTCAAAACGATGTGATGTCCCCTCCATCACTCACCGCTCGCCATCGTCAACGTCCACCGAGTCAATAATCTGCATGATCATATAAGACAGCTGAGAGGTCTTGTACAGATCAATGAGACAGTGCACACACAAATCAAGACACTCTGCCGTGACTCGTGGGCGCTGGTGTACATACACGTGCAGAGGTCATACATCGATAGTGCACAACACAAGCCACGCTCCCTCATGGTCTCATGCCCCCATAGTCCAACATTTCACATGAAGAGTGAGGGCATACATAAGGCAGAACAGGGCAAGGGAGCTCATAGATAGAGGACAATACACTCACAAACATAGACCAACCAAACTAACAGCCCTTTTGAACGATGCCCGCTTGACGGCCTTGGTCAAGAAGTCAGCCAACTGTCACACAATGTGGATGCTGCCCCCATGCAACAAAGTACGCACGTAGTCATACTCCACATTGATGTGCTTTGTGCACATGTGATGAATGTCATCGTTGTATATAATGGGAATGGCACTCTCATTGTCACTATGCAATGTGATGGACGACGCAGGCTGATGAAACTCACAAAAAACAACGGAGCTACACATCCTTGCATGCATCAGCATCCAATGCCGTTTATATTGCATTTGCACTACTGCGTGCAATGCGCCCTTGCTTGCCACTATACCACAAAAAGATTGTGCCACCAACAAGGAAGATCCATCCAGTGTACCTCTTGTCATCTGTGCTTCCAGCCCAGTCACTATCAGTGTATCCCTCATCGTCTACAAATGGCTTGTGGCAAAACATCAATCGATGACGTGGGATGGAGAGAACGTATTGCACCAAGCAAATTGCTGCATCTAAGTGCGGCTGGTGTAGAGAGTGAGAGAACTGAGGCAGGATTTCACGACAAAGGCAATGTTTCGTTGTGTGATGGTGCCGAGGAATGTGAGTGACCCTATGACACAAATAAAGGTAGTCACATTGACACTCGCACCCAGTGTGTCAGCATACAAAGCTTGTAGCTTGATCTTGCAGTCTGGGGTTAAGGGTGTGGATGCACTAGGCACGGTGGGCAAGAGGTTCGCAAAGAGCTCAGCCAACGTCTGCACGCAGGCTGCCTGATGCACATAGACAATGCCGAGGGCATGGTCGCACTCGATCTCCATGCCCAGAAACACCTCTGCAGGTCCAAGATCTTTCATCTTGTATGTGGTTTGTAGAAAATCCTTCACTCTTTGGACATCAGCAAGGTTAGGGGATGCAATGAGTAGATTGTCCACATAGATGAGCACGATGACAAGGGTGGTGCACACTGGGGTGAAGAAGAGAGCTAGATCTGCGCTGCTAAGCATCAAGCCGCCCTTCAAGAGGGTATGACTGATCTCAATGTTCCAGCACCTGGGGGACTGTTTGAGGCCAAAGAGAGCCTTGTGTAGTCACCAAACATGATCTGTTCCATCCTCGAAACCGTGGGGCTGGACCATGTAGAGCTCACCGTCAAGAGCGTCATGCAAGAAGACATTGCTGACGTCCATTTGGTGGAGCTGCCATCCATGCCGTGTGACCATGCTGATGAGTGCACGAATGGTGGTGAAACGACCAACTGGCATAAAAACCTGGTCAAAGTCCAATCCTGGTACCTGTACAAAGCCTTTGGCGGTTAGCCGTACTTTGTACTTGTCCAACATGCTGTCTGGCTTCCACTTGCGATGGAAAACCCACTTGGCCCCAATGGCTTTACGTTTTGGGGGCGATTGCACCAGCTCGTACAAGACATGGTCATCGATAGCAACCAGTTCCTCCCTGCAAGCAGTGTCCCACTGGGCAGCATGAGGTGTGGCCCTGGCCTCATGGAAGCTCTCTGGATTGGCTGTTTGTAGAGACGGCCTACATGTCAACAGACGAGAGGTGCCAAAACCTGTTGGAACATAAGACAATGAGAGAGAGACAGCACGTCAATGCTCCTAAAAAATCAAGGCATAACCCAGTGCGGATCCAGGATGAAGGTCCGCTGTGACAAAGACAAGGACAGTTAGACCCAAGGCCTTCGTCCCTGGATCCCCACTCACAACAATGTGAGAAGGGGACGTGGGATGGAGGGTAGCAGCCGGGGGCGGCTGAACGATGCGAGTACTGGGGTGTATGGGTGAAGACGACCACCAGGAGTACATGAGCATGTCAGATCAACACTAGAGGAGTGGATGTGCTGGGGTCGAGCAGGCAAGGACACAATGGGTTGCTCTACTGTAGTGACTGACGTGATAAATCCACTAGACTGGTCGACAGAGACAACGACGGGAGTGATTGCATCCGTCACTTGGGTGGCGGAGTCCGCGGCCAAGGAGGTAGACTCAGTAACCTGGTCGAAGGTATCAGCGGCCGAAGAGGTAGACTCAGTCGCCGGGTTGACGGTGTGAGCGGCTGAAGAGGTGGACTTGGATGCTTGGTCAGTACCCTAAGGATCACACTCAGATGGGGACTCTGATACAATGGGAGTTTCTGGTGTGCGTGGAGGCGTAGGTGACTCGGTAGGACCAGGGACTCTGGACACTAACGGACAGGGAGCAACATCGTGAACTGGTGCAGAATCTCCCCCATGCGATCGCAACGACAGGCTCGAAGGGTCCCGGCATAGACAAAAGGGAGAGCGTGTGAAAGGAGCTCCTCAAAGAACAGAGCGTGACGCGACTCAATGATGTGATGCCGGATAGGACCCCCTCCAAGACTTTGACTGATGAGACACTCCAAGAAAGGTATAGAGTCGACCAAGGGGATCCAGCTTGCCATCCCGCTTGTCTTCCGGGAGTCAGACGCTGGAAACACAACCCCAGAGCGCGCAGGACAAAGATCTGTACAGTGCCTACACCAATACTAGTAGGGAGTGACAGGACGGGACAAGGGACATTGGAAAACTCTGTTCCAAACCCAGGTCATGTACGACATGGCCTTGAAGAAGAAGCCCTCTAAGAGTCCAGAGTCAATGTACATAATGCGGACCGCATTGGCCATGGTGCGGTTCTTGCGCTCAAAGACACAGTTCTGCTCCAGGGTGTAGGAAGAAAACGTCTCATGTTTGACGCCACGGCTCCCGAGAAAAGCATCTACCTCCCCCATGAACTCACCATCTCTGTTTGAACGGAAGCGACAAAGGGGACGACCACACTTACGCTCTGCGGCTAGGGGCTAATCACGAGTTATACCCACTGCATCGCTCTTGTGCTAGAGACAGAATGCCTATCGAAAACAAGACTAGTTTTCAGTGATGGTGAGAACGTAACGACCACGGTCTGCAACAAACTTGATAGGTAAGGGACCCATGAGGTCAGAATGGACCATCTGAAGCAGGTGGGAGGCGCCGAAAGAGGAGATGGGATAAGATGACTTGTGCATCTTGCTCTGGGCGTAGTAGATGCATTCAATTTTGCGAGGCAAGTGAAAGGTAACCGGACCGAGGCCAAGGGCAGGCTGCGTGCAAAGTGTGCTGTGAATGGCAGAGCCGTGTACATGGCACAGGCAACGGTGAAGGAGGTGAGTATGCTGCGGGGATAGAGTGCTTGTGACAAACACATGCGCCGCGTCCGAAGACAGGGATGAGGATGTAGAAGACAAATGTCTGACGTACCACAAGTCATCACGAGAATCTGCACGCAACATCACACAACCAAAAAGACGAAGAGTGAGTGTGCCAATGCCACAAGAGTGCCAAACATCCATGCTCATACGGTCGAGAGCAATGAAGGCCAAAGGGCTGAGATCAAGGCCAGGCACATACAACACATCATTGACGTAAACGTCGCCATACGGATCCCAAAAAGGGACGACATCGACTCCACAAATAGGAAGTACCTGACCAAACCTAGTACAAATTTTTTGTACCCGGATCATCGATTCCGGCGCTATGCATCACATGACGACAAGACGTCATGTGATGCATAGCGACGGAATCAATGATCCAGGTGCCATCAGGGTCGCTGAAAGATGCGGTAACATTGCACTGAATGACCTGACATGATGCGGGCAACGGGCGCTGCGCATGAGACTTGGATGCAAAGCGTGTCTACCCATCATCAAGCCAGGCAACATCATCCAAGAGGGGAGTAGGAACACAGCGGTCATCCACAGGGGGATCTCCGTGGAGAGCATCCTCAGTCTGAAAACTGTCTGTGACCTCCTGATCAACAGACTTACAACTCATGCTTCCCTAGGGCTGACAAGGAGGGATGCCGATGCAGTGCGTAATGAACTGCTCCAGCTGGCACTCACAAGCAGAGGGCCCAGGAGTCTGGAGGTAGTGCGGTGTGGCCATGCCGGATGGAGGAGCTAAATTGTAGCTGAGCTGCGACGGTGGAGGGGACCACGCCGGATACGGTGTCCATGGAGCAACAGGTCCGACAGAAGGCATGAAAGGAGTCGGGTATGTAGTCATAACTACTGTAGTGCAGGTGGAGGAGACCTCTGGTGATGAAGTGGAGGAAGCACCAACAGGAGAGGCGGTAGTAGCTGTAGCCGTACCAAGGCGCTGCTCATAGTTACGACGCATGGCGCTGACGACACGAGACTCGTTAGTGGGTAGGGGGCATGTGTACCAGCCATGACTTGGCTAGCCACAGTTGTGGAAGAAAAGAGAGATACTACAGGAGGACCTCGTGTCGGACGACTGCAGGGTCTTGTCCTTCTCCTTCCCATATCGCATTGTAGCGGCCAGTACCACGCATGGCTCCGGTGGCACCAGGGGTTCCCCTCGACGAAGGTGTAAGAGAGGCAGAGCTGACTGCTACTAATGCCTCTGTGTCTCCACGCTACAGGCGAGTGTCCTGAAACACCTCCTCCCAGTCCAAGAACCGGGAATAAAACCAAGACATTTGAGTGCCCTTGGAAGCCATGGTGTTGGCCCTTTTTTTGCCGCGCTCGTCATTGTTCCGTGCTGTCACTTCACTTCCGCGCCTTCCATGTTGTCCTTCGCACATCTCCTCCTTCCGCACATAATAAGACTTCATCCCACATCCACCATGATGCAATGTCACATTTGATCACTCACAAGTGGTCTTTCCTCCCGTCACATCACCCCTCTGACAAAGCAATTCCGCAGAACTCCATCACCCCCTCCCGGAACACCCCTATCTCGCGGATTTGGCTTCTCCCCAGAGTCTTTGACATGGCAATTGCGCGGGTACACACATGGCCCACTTCTGCAGCCCCTCTTCCGCGGATTTGGCTTCCCCACAGTGCCTCTAACATGGCAATTCTGCGGATACACACATGGCCCACTTTTGCAGCCCCTCTTCCGCGGATTTGGCTTCCCCACAGTGCCTCTAACATGGCAATTCCGCGGATACACACAAGGCCCACTTTTGCAGCCCCCATTCCGCGGATTTGGCACCCTCTATACCCCCAAAACAAGCCCATTCCGCAGTCCCACCCATTAATTACTTTGGCAACACCCTTATTGCAGATTCCATCACTCCGCTAAAGCATAGAACATGGCAAATCCGCGGAACCAAGACATAGACACAGAAATCACGCGGCAGAGGCCCAATGCCCTTGCTTCTGCTTTCTTGAGAGTTGTCCAAGGGCCACCCATCCACCTCCGCGGTCACTTGGGCACTTTTCCGCACTCTTCACTCGTGTCATGCCAGTCTTGTGAGTGATTCCGCGGAACACCTTTTGTCATCTTCGGAGTCATCAGATTCGCTTGCGGATTCCATGGTGACAGAGTGCTCAGATGAAGGAGAGAGCGAGGCAAGGTTGTGAGGCAATTAGCTTGATTAACTCATGTCAACTGAACACAAGTCCACAAGCGCGAATCCAAGTCCGAACACCACTCTGATGCAACTAAGCCCATTATATAGTCCGCTACACCCTTCCCCGCCGCGTCGCGGCCCCCTTGCATTCACACCCACTACCGCCACTACTTTATTCCCATCCGCAAAGTAAGTGCCGCCATTGCTTCCTCCTTGCTCGTCGCGCCGCCTCCCGCCACTTCTTGGTCTTCGCGCCTTGTGGTTCCCGCCATTCTTGGTCCGGTTGTCTTCCCGCGTCTTGTACAACACTTCCGCACCTTGTGTGACCCTTCCCTTTGTCCGCAACACTTGTGCCTCTTGTTCCACCCTTACACGCTTCTCCTCTAAACATCAAATCCGCAGATGCACATGGAGGCCTCTTTCCGCACCCCTCTTGTCCACACAAGTGACTCCAACACCACCTGAAATGTGGCAAATCCGCAGGTCAACATCATGGCAGCTTTCCGCCCCTTCCGCGGCATTGTAACTCGCCCCTTTCTTGTTACTGGCAAGGAAATTCCGCGGATTAGGCACCCAGCACCATTCCGCGGTACTTCCTCTTCACCTTAGCCACAAAACACCCTCCCAAACATGCCCATTCCGCCCCTCCACCATGAGGATCAACTGTGGTTCTCTCCCTTTGCCCAAAGTCCACCCTCACTTGCCTCAACTCCATCGCGGAAGTCCATGACTCGGTCTCCCTCGCGGAATATTTGCGTGCGCGGCAGATTTCATGTAAACAGTGTTGCCCCACCCTCCTTTTCTCAAGCGAGGTCTCCGAGCTTCTTCTTGCTTCATTCGTGGCCATTTGTTGTTCTCATCTTGTGGCAGCAATCACGCGGAAAGGAATGCATCCCTCATTGTGCGGGTCTCGTGCATCACCTCACGGTTATTCCGCGGTACACGCACATCCAACGCACAATGGTTCCTACATCCCTTATCTCACAAGCACTGTTGCTCATTCCATGTGACACTCGAGCCGCAGAAAGAAGTTCCAACTACTGTGCGGGTCTCGTGCGTCGCCTCGCAGCTATTCCGCGGTACACGCACTTCCAACGCACAGTTTCTCCTATGTACATATTTCCGCAAACACATATGCAACATGGAGGTGATCACAACCAAATGACAAACACGCTGCGGGATGACTTCCTTCTAGGTCTCCTCATCAGACACTGAGGTTGCCCTATGCAAATGAAGGTTCAGCCAAGTGACCAGCTCTGTACTTATTGCTCTGCTGCTGCTTGCCATGCAACTCCGCTCCATTCGGCCTCTCTGCCGCAATGGAACTCTATGCACCAAGGAGTCAGCTCTGCACCTCGTACTCTGCTGCACTTTGGGTATTCTTCACCATGGAGCCCCATCAGACTGATCTTCCGAAGGCCTACAGTGTAGTTCCGCTTGTCGAAGAGCAAGGAACTGTCCACGCTCACCGCACCATAAACAGTGTTGGCCCTTTTTTTGCCGCGCTCGTCATTGTTCCGCGCTGTCACTTCACTTCTGCGCCTTCCATGTTGTCCTTTGCACATCTCCTCCTTCCGCACACAATAAGACTTCATCCCACATCCACCATGATGCAATGTCACATTTGATCACTCACAAGTGGTCTTTCCTCCCGTCACATCACCCCTCTGACAAAGCAATTCCGCGGAACTCCATCACCCCCTCCCGGAACACCCCTATTTCGCGGATTTGGCTTCTCCCCAGAGTCTTTGACATGGCAATTGCGCGGGTACACACATGGCCCACTTCTGCAGCCCCTCTTCCGCGGATTTGGCTTCCCCACAGTGCCTCTAACATGGCAATTCCGCGGATACACACATGGCCCACTTTTGCAGCCCCTCTTCCGCGGATTTGGCTTCCCCACAGTGCCTCTAACATGGCAATTCCGCGGATACACACAAGGCCCACTTTTGCAGCCCCCATTCCGCGGATTTGGCACCCTCTATACCCCCAAAACAAGCCCATTCCGCAGTCCCACCCATTAGTTACTTTGGCAACACCCTTATTGCAGATTCCATCACTCCGCTAAAGCATAGAACATGGCAAATCCGCGGAACCAAGACATAGACACAGAAATCACGCGGCGGAGGCCCAATGCCCTTGCTTCTGCTTTCTTGAGAGTTGTCCAAGGGCCACCCATCCACCTCCGCGGTCACTTGGGCACTCTTCCGCACTCTTCACTCGTGTCATGCCAGTCTTGTGAGTGATTCCGCGGAACACCTTTTGTCATCTTCGGAGTCATCAGATTCGCTTGCGGATTCCATGGTGACAGAGTGCTCAGATGAAGGAGAGAGCGAGGCAAGGTTGTGAGGCAATTAGCTTGATTAACTCATGTCAACTGAACACAAGTCCACAAGTGCGAATCCAAGTCCGAACACCACACTGATGCAACTAAGCCCATTATATAGTCCGCTACACCCTTCCCCGCCGCGTCGCGGCCCCCTTGCATTCACACCCACTACCACCACTACTTTATTCCCATCCGCAAAGTAAGTGCCGCCATTGCTTCCTCCTTGCTCGTCGCGCCGCCTCCCGCCACTTCTTGGTCTTCGCGCCTTGTGGTTCCCGCCATTCTTGGTCCGGTTGTCTTCCCGCGTCTTGTACAACACTTCCGCACCTTGTGTGACCCTTCCCTTTGTCCGCAACACTTGTG
>SZWC01013830.1:50084-77866 GCA_023375785.1 Penium margaritaceum
TTGTTACTGGCAAGGCAATTCCGCGGATTAGGCACCCAGCACCATTCCGCGGTACTTCCTCTTCACCTTAGCCACAAAACACCCTCCCAAACATGCCCATTCCGCTCTTGACCATCATGGCACTTTCTCACGCCCTCCGCGCACCCAAAACTTGCTCCGGTAGCATTCCAAACAACCCAAATCCGCGGCTGAACCTTGCACCATGTTTTGAGGCCTTCCGCGGACCCCAAAGTCACCCAAATTCCCCTCCCAAGATGCCTAATCCACAGACACACCCCCTGCCCTTGTTTTGCCACTTCCGCAGAACCTCTAATATGAAGCCATTGTTACTGAACAGCCAATTCCGCGGGTCTACCACCAGGCACAATTCCAGCCTTCCTCACACCCATAAACAGCCCAACACAAGCCCAGAAAGATGCCCATTCCACCCCTCCACCATGAGGATCAACTGTGGTTCTCTCCCTTTGCCCAAAGTCCACCCTCACTTGCCTCAACTCCATCGCGGAAGTCCATGACTCGGTCTCCCTCGCGGAATATTTGCGTGCGCGGCAGATTTCATGTAAACACATGGCCTCCAAGATCTCGAGATCAAAATCGATGAGGATCTTTGCATAGTTGTGAGTAGTGTCATTCTTGATGGTCAGCAGAGTGGCTAGCGGTGGCGGGCCGGCCTTGCCGAGCCGACAGAGAAGACGATGTGCTCGGTGCCATTAGGCGGTGATGGACTCTGAATCACCCATCTTGAGGTCAGGAAACTCCTTAAAAGGTGACTGACGATGGCCTGGCCAGAAGGACGGTAGGGACGTGTGGTACTCCAGGCCTCACGGGGATCAGGTTCGGTGTGGGTACTAGGATCACCGATTGAGGGCTTGAGGTCAATGCGATCACTCTCTGGTGCGGCGAAGAAAATGGCCCTAGCTAGACGGCCTGCATTGAACAGCTGCTTGGGGATGGAGGAGTTGTCATTCAGAATGTAAAAGGGCCAGACACCTTCACTCTGAGCCCACAAGCAAAGCAGTAGCTCCTGGGGTGGTGGTGTCTCAAAATCCTTTGCCTGCGCTGAGTACGGGCTATAGTGCCTCGAGACTGTATGACACTGGAGACAGACTGTTGTTGTTGCTGCTGCTGGTGCTGCTGAACTGCTGGTGCTTCTGTCTTGGGTGCGACAGAAACTACGAGACCAAGCTAGTCACAAAGAGGCGGTTCACTGTGGCTGTCTGGACGGACTGTAAGATGGTTAGGAGTGTCCACTAGTTGTCAACGTGTTGCTTAAGAGCGGCAACTGGGTCAGTCGAGGGCATCGCGCTAGCAGAGCCGGACTGTATGGCACTAACAGAACCGAGTCCGGCCGTGGTAGCAGGTGGGGGACAGTGCCACTCGTAATGTGTTTGTTACTGAGTGACGTAGAAGTTGTAAAAACAACAGTAGCTACTTTTCTTGACGAGTTGTTTGAGGGAGAAAAAATGTTATTTTTCCTTAAAAACATTTTGCCAGTTCATGATTACCCCCTTTTCCGAATTTACTGTGTTTTTTTATAAATTAATTAAGAAAATCTTTATTCCTTGGACATGACAACATGAAAAATGGTGGGGAGGATGCCAAAGTCCTTCGCGCCACCTCAGGCAAATCAGGTTGGTGGCCGGCAGCCCCTCGGAGTTGTGCAAAAGCCTGTGTGGGTTCCGTGGAACTTCCGTGACACCTACCACTGTTGTTGCTATCGCTGTTGCCACCATTGCTATTGCTTCTATCGCGCGATGCTCTTGCTGTCGCTACCGTTGTGTGCTGCTGCTGCAATTGCTACAAGCTGCTACTGTAGTTACTACTCATGTCGCTACTGCTTCTATTTTTTTTGCTGCTATTGCTGCTTCTGCTGTTGCCGTTGCTATTGCTGCGGCTGCTGATGACGCGCTGCTATAGCTGCTGTTGCGCAATTCTATCTACCACACAGCTGCTACGTGCTGCTCAGTTGCCACGCTGCTGTTGCTTCTGCTGCTGCTGTAACTGCTGCTACTGCCTTGCTACTGCTGCTTCGCGTGGCAAGTAGCCAGCCAGGGGGAGCGGGGGTCCAATTGTTTTCACTTTCTTCTCAGATCTCTGATTTCCAGGTCTAGCAGGGCTGATTCCACAGCTGATGACGTTGCTGCACCCTGCAGAAAGTGTACGCCAGATAGGAGAGAGGAGGAGGTAGAGAAAAAAATTGGGAAGCAGCGGGAACACTTCCCTACTGCTTGATGTTGCCATCGCCACGTGTGGCGGCTCCGTCGTCAACAGTGTGCCTCTTTGCGTTGGCCGCGTGACCACCTCTGATACCACCGCCTTGGGGTTAATGCCGCGAAATGTTTTTTGGCAGCATTTCCCCCACATCCAGAGCGTTTTGAAGTTTCCACAGGCGAGACTAACTCTACTGGAAAAAATCCGGTAGAGTTTTCCCTGCACTGGACGTTTGGAGGTCCGCCAATGTTGACTTCCATCTGTACGCCGCAACTGCTGCTTAATCTGCTTAATCTGCTATAGTATGACTTTGAAATCAAGCTTGACATGATGTTGCGCTAGTTCGGGCAAGACTATTTTATGCCGCCTTACACACTTGGACTTAAGTGTGTGGCCTGCTGGGCCCAGACTTAGCGCCTAAGCAGAAGTGTTTGCTCAGCTGTGAAAGAGAGCACCGGAACTCAAAAGTTAGCGCCAGGATTACAGTTGGAAGTGAGTAAAGATTGAGTTGATAGCAAGAATAAGGTTTCGTGAGAGACCCTCCCACACTAACCTAGTCCCTCACCTCTGTGAGGCTTGTTACTCAGTCTACCAACCAATAAGGAAAATGCACTATTTCATGGCCCGTGGGGTTTTCTCTGTGAGCCCTGCTAGAGGTCCAAGAGCCCCAAACCGGGGTGTCGTCCGTTTTTCCTGAAAACTGGACAATGCCAAAACATGTACGCTACAAACGCAGTTGTGCAGTCAGAATCAGCTAGAAAAAACACACACGAGAGTTATGGCCATCCAAGCCTAGGCAGATGACATGCTGCAAAGAGGAGTCGTCCATGACTGTCGGTGGCATGAGCGCCGGTGGCTGCTGTCGATGGAGCTTGGCGCACACTGCTACCAAGTGGGAGACTCCATGCAAGGAGACGGGTAATAGTTGTGTCAGATAAACACGCAAGTGACTTGTTGACTCCATCCATCTACACACACTATCACTGCAGGTGACTGAGCAGGTGTGAAGCTATGGGCCACGCATCACTGGCGTCTCTGCCGGATGTAAGATTGGCATGAGCTCAGCCATGCTCAAGTTCTACCAGAAAGAGTTATTGTTGTTCTCAGCATTTGGTGATTGGCCGTTGGACCGCTAGAACATGAGAGAGATTACATGAGAGATGCATGCTCCACACACGCTCGTGGTCGATGTGGATTCTTGGTTGTTTCTAACTTGCATGCTAAGCTAGTTGTGTAGCACTTGCACCGGGTTGCTGATCCTACAGGGCCACACTCTTGGTCGCTCCGAGGTGTGAGAGACCACGGCGGCTTTAGTCGACCGGTTCGGTTCAACCCCGGGGTGGCGGCCGGGCCCCACTTCAAGCTGCTCGAGTGGGTGGCCCGGTCAACCGCTTGCTAAGAGCTCGCTAGCTTGTTGCTACCGATACTCTTCTCTCGCTATCTTCTAAGGCAGTTTTCTCACCAACTCCTCGCTCCACCTACAGCCATGGGTGTCTTGCCTAACTAGCTTGTGTAGTAGAATGAGTGTCGGCGTCTTGCCGCTAACTATTGGTATCAGAGTAGGAGGGGCAACCCCCTCCGCTCCACCAATCCGGGGTCTTGTCTGGTGCGGTACAAATGACGTTCATGAGGGAACCTTCACTTTCGTGCCTTCTCTATTCGTCTGCACCGCAACTTCTCAGCTCCATGGCTCCTGCATTCTCGCAGTGTTGCTTATCCACACTCCACATTTCAGCAGCTCCTGCACCGAAGCTTCGCGTGACCATGGTCCCTCGGCACTCTTGCCTCGGCCTGTATCTGCCCCGCAGCTCAGCAGTTCTTAGCCCCACAGCTCCGCAGCACTGGAGTTCCGCATCACCACGGCCCCATGGCACTATTGCCTCAGCCTACATCTGCTCCGCAGCTCTGAGCCCCGCAACTCTGCAGCTGCTTTGCAGTTTTGCAGTTCCACACTGCAAATTTGTAGCTTTGCAACTTGGCATCACCGGGTGCTGCATCACCACGGCCACTCGGCAATCTAGCCTTGGTCCGCAGTTGCTCCTCAGCTCCACAGATCTGAGCCTGATCAGCACCGCAGCTGCACCGCAGTCCTGTACCTCTGCACTGCAGCGTTGCAGTCCCGCGGTTCTTCGCGGTTGTCACACAAAACTGCCGCACTCTTTCGTGCGGCTTTCCGCACTCTACTGCCCGCACTTCTCCAGTTGTGCAACCCACAGGTTCAGGGCATCCCTCCTACACTGCCTACAGTCTCACAGCCGTGCACTGCCGTCGGGCATCACTGCCCGCGCACTCCCGTCACCCTGGCTTCACCACGACGCATCAACAAGCTGACTGCACACCACGAGGAGGGAGCAGATCGGGCGGCGATTGCAGCGTGGGAGCATCGGCGCCACTGTGACAGCCCGGGGTATTACCCTGGCGAAGACTACGACCCAGCGGATGATGAGGCGCTTGCCGACACCGCCGAGTACGCAGCCTACTGCCAGTCTACCTCGGACGACTCACCAACAGTGCATAACGCACCAGCAACGGGGCCACCACGTGACCTCTCATTTAACCTCTCTCTTCTCCCATAGGATGCATCGGCACAGTCAACGTGCCGTCCCTACTGGGGCGACACCAGCCGCAACAGCAGGTCAAGCTCAGCCTATTGAGGCTACCTCGCGTCGCGCCATGTCCCCCGCTACATCTCAGGCTGCTGCTGTATCCTCTGGATCCTCTGACATCTTCACAGTTCTGGAGGCTGCCCTTGTTTATAGTACTACTGTCATGTCCACGTTTGCTGCCACAGAACATGCTGCATGTGCACCTGCTAGTACTACTGCTAGCAGGGCAGTTGAGACTTATACGAATACTTCCGTTGATCAGGGTCCCCTTGCAGCCGTAGTCGTCAACATAGCAACGCAGGTTGCAGTAGCAGCTGATTCTGTCGCAACGGCTGCAGGATCAGGTGCTATTGCTCTATCCTGTGCTGTTGTCTCCATCTAGACCTCTACCTCTCAGGTGTCTCCTGCAGCTACATCCTCATCATTTGGTCACCACATCCGCATCCTGGTCACAGCTGCAGTTGCCATCTCCATCCTCACAGGTGCAGCTCTTGCTGGTGTCGCCTGCCTCATCGTCTCCACATCCTCCTCTGTGGCAGTCGTTGCAGCTTCAGTTGCAACTGCAATGCCTCCCTTGTTTAGGCTGCGTTGCTAGCCTTGGTGAGTTGTCCCTCCCTTCTTGCTTGGGAATTCTCCTCTTCTCCTTCTCCTTCCTTTCTCGTGGTCGTTTGCAAATGTTCCTCTCTTGTTCGTGCAGCACCGTTCGGAGAACCATCGTCCTGTTTTGCTTTCCCATGCCCACTTGGACAAAGGAAACTCTGCCAAAATTTTCTTGAGTGAATCTCACACTTCTTACCATCCCAGTTGACGATGACCAATACACAGCCCTACAGGAGGAGCTGCATAAAGAGCGTGCTGCTCTTCACGTGGCCCTCACTGCACATCGCACTGCAGAAGAAAATTTGTACACTAAACAGGGTGATCAAGAAATGTTTGCCGATCACATCGCCGATCTTGTCCTCAACCGCCTGCAGCATGCATTGTGCTCCACGCCTGGTGCATCTGTTGCCACTGATATTGCTACTGTATTTTCCACCTCTCCCGCTTCTGCATCCAACACCACCTGCTCTCTCACCTCTAAATCCATTGCTGTTGCAGCTGCGACAGGCGTTGCAGCTGCCATAGCACTTGCATAACCCACACAGCGCAAAGCTGACTTTGACTCAGCACCACCTCATTTCACCCCTAATCTCTCATTGGCTTCCTGGGAGCTTCGCTTCAGTGCTTGGGCGCAAGGTGAGCAGCTTTGGGAGTACTACCACGTACCAAATCCCTCAACAAACCCACCTTTCATACCCACTAATGCTGAATCCGCGTGCGCTGTCCGTGCTCTCATTCACACTGGGCCCGATCATCTCAGTGATGAGATCGGGTCCTACAATGCTGACACTGCCCGTCGCACACCTGCTGATCTTGTTGGCGCATATGCACTTATCAAGCGTCGCACCATTATCACTAGGCATGCTGCACAGAGTGTCCTTTTAGTTAGCTCAACACGCTCTCCATGTGTGCTCACGAGACCGCAGATTCCTACTGGCCCTGCAGTCTGTGCCTTTTGGAGGACCTCGGCAAGGCGGCACCTTTACAGCTTCCTACTATTCTCTATATCGTTCATAGCCTCATCCCTGAGCTGTCAGACATCTTCAGGGTGGTGAAAGCCTCCGAGATCGAGCGCCTTGCTGCTGAACCCGTACTTGCTGACCCTCCCCTAGGCATTGGTGCTCTCTGGGAGTTCACTTCACTGCGCCTCACTGACTGGTGGAGCGCTCTCCAGAACAAGCGCATTGTGTAGCCGTTGCAGCTGCCACCACGAAACTCCCTCCCACCTCATCATCCTCCATACACTCTTCCTCTGCCACGTCTCCTCTTCATCAAGGGGGGGGGGGGGGGTGGTGGCTGTGGTCGTGGTTGGGGCAAAGGTGCCGGTGCCTCTAGCTCTGGCGGCCAGGCCGGCCGCGGCAAGGGGAAGGGCGCCAGCAGCAATTCCTCCTCTTCCTCAGTTCCTAGCACGATAACGTGTTGGAACTGTGACGCCGTCGGTCATTCTGTACCGAAGTTTCCGTCGCCACCAGACAATGAGGGTCTAGCCTATACCATGTGTGCCTATTGGGTGCGATCCTCTGTGAAGTCCGGGAGCACCTATCGTGTCGCCACCTCCATGGCTCCACCGAGCCGCAGCTCCCCTGCCACCACCAAGGCCGCTGCCTACACCATGGCTACTGTTCCACCTCCACTCCCTTATCCCTGGGGTTGGCCCCCGGGGTATGGCGGGCCTTTCTTCTACAGCCCCCCACCTGGCGCCTATTCTCCACCAGCCTGGGCGTCGCGTTCTCATCTGCTGCGTCGTCCCTCCGCCGGCGTTGTCATCACTCCGGACCTGCCCGAGGATGAGCGCCAGCTGGATGCTGCGCTTTCTCACGCCGTCCACCAACGTCACCTTCGTGATCAGGGAGGTGAGAGTGAACGCTCTCGGTCACAGCATCTTGCATGTGTTGTTAATGGGAAGTTGCGTGGTTCTGCGTCTGGTCATGTTCTCAGGTGTCCTCCTGCTGATGTTCTGTGGATTGAAGAATGACAATCTTTGCTCTTGCCACATTGCCTTGCTGCCTGTGGTCAGCACTTCTCCCCGCATGCCGCCATTGTTACCGTGAGTCATGACCCCTCCATTGTTTGTGCGTCAGGTGGCTTCTGGATCCTTGACTCCGGGGCCACCCACCACATGACTTTGTCGCACACGTCTTTTGTCTCCCTTGGTCCTGTTGGTTTGGTGCACTATGTCCGCACTGGCTCCGGTCATGTGCTCCCTGTCCAAGGCGTTGGCGTTGTGCGCTTTGTCGGCCCCAAGGGGGAACTGCTCCTGCCAGACGTCCTATATGTTCCATCCCTTGAGCTAAGTCTCCTATTTGTCACAACACTTGACGACGAAGGCATGGACTTCCTCCTCAAGGCACGGCATTGCCTCGGTCTCACACCACACGTCTGGTCGCATTCTTCTGCTGGGCACACGTTGTGATCTCCTTTTTCGTGTTCCCACCTTCGCACCCTCTCTCGCCACTGCTGCTCACATGCATGTTGCTCTCCCCCTTTCCCCTGCGTATGCCCAACTACTACACCGTCGCCTGTGCCACATCCACACTGCTGCCATTGACAGCCTCCTTTGTGTGCTTCCCGCCGATGGCCTTGATGCTGGTACATTCCTGGCCCCTTGTTCCCCTGACTGTCTTGACTGTGCCCAGGGTAAGATGTATCGATCTCCTTTTTCTACTTTAGAGTCTGGCACGTCTCATCCTCTTGACCTACTGCATGCTGACGTCATGGGGCCTCTTTCTCATGAGGCTCTTGGAGGGGTTGGTTGTTACATTCTTTGCCTCATTGATGACTTCTCTCGCATCCGCTGGGTCTTTGCTCTCAAGCAAAAAAGTGATGTTTGCTCCACTCTCTAGTCCTAGCTCCCCCAGGCTGAAGTTGCTTGTGGCTGTCATCTTCGCGTCTTCCGTTGTGATCAAGAGGTGAATCTATTGGTCCCACCTCATGGAGGGAGACTTCGCTCTCTTCCATAGAACTCTGTCGCACAGTCCTCATAGCCCTCTTAGCGGCGCACCCGCTCTAGTACATCCTCCACAACGGCCGGTTCTGCTGCCAGACCGACTAGACTTGATGCACTTGGACTTGCTATCAGTGTCATCCACCAAAACTCGGCTGTGGGCTAAGCGCTCATTGCTCATGAGTTCCACGGTGCTCTGGATGCATCAGACGCTGGATATGTAGCCGCCTACTTTGCGGCAAGCGTGCTTCCTTCACTCTTAGCTAAGCCTACCACTATCCGTCAGGCTAGGGAGGCAGGTGACGTTGACCTCTGGGAGAAGGCCATATAGGAGGAGGTCACAACCTTGAACGAACATGAGGTCCTTGAACTTGTTTATCTCCCAGCGGGCCGTAAGGCTGTGTCGGCCCGCTGGGTGCTTTGACGCAAGCTGAACCCTGATGGCATGATCGACAGGTACAAGGTACGGCTTACTGCCAAGGGATTCTCTTAAATTCCAGGCGTTGACTTTGATGAGAAGTTTTCTCCTGTTGGGCGATACACCACGGCTCGAGCTCTCTTGAGTCTGGTTGCCCAACACGACTAGGAACTAGAGCAGATGGACGTCAACAATGCATTCTTCCATGGACGTCTCGACGAGGAGATCTACATGGTGCAGTCCCTAGGCTTCACTGATGGCATAAACAAGGTCTGGCAGCTTCGTAAATCCCTCTACGGGCTCAAGCAGTCCTCGCGCTGTTGGAATCTGGAGATCTCGTCTACCCTGAAGAAAGCTGGCTACCGTCATAGCACTGTCAATCCAGCGCTTTTCTTGAGTGCACCCTCACAGCCCTTTGTGGCCATCTTGGTCTCCGTGGATGACCTTCTCATTGCATCACCTAGTCCCGCCACCGTGCAGTCCGCAAAGACTCTGCTACAGTCTGCATATAAAATGAAGGACTTGGGCCCAGTTTGTTTGTTCTTGGGCATGGAGCTCGAGCGTGACCGTTAGCACCGGACGATGCACGTGCACCAGGCCACCTACATTCGCAGCCTGGAGGAGCGATTCTCCTCCTTGCTCGCTGACAACCCAACTGCATCCACACCGATGACTCCAGCTGGCCAGCGCCTGCTGAATTCACTCGACACGACATAGGTGGGAGACACTATCGACATCACTGATTATCTCACCGTGGTCGGATACCTGATGTACCTTGCAACCACCACTCGAGTGGACATGGCCTTCTCGGTCAACTTCTTGGCTCATTTCTCCCAGCAGCCCCGTCAGAGGCATCTCGAGGCTGCACTAAGTGTCACGAGGTGTGCACTGTCCACTGTGCGTGTAGGGTTGTGCTATAGGTCACAATCCGCTGTAGTTGTCGATGGATACACCAACAGTGACTGGGCGCATGATGCAGATGCATGTAGCCGTACTGGCTACATCTTTCTCGTGGGTGGGACTGCTATCTCATGGAAAAGTGGCAAGCATAGTTGTGTGGCGTGCAACTCCACTGAGGCTGAGTATGTCGCACTTGGTGCAGGTACGTGTGAGAGTGTCTGGCTTTCTTGCTTGCTGCAGCAGCTTCGCGTGCCTATCCGCTGCATGACACTGCGCTACGACAATCAGAGCACTAAGGCAATCACTGAACATGACAGCATGCATCATTCATGCACTAAACTAACCAACATTGAGTATTACTTTGTGCGCGAGCGCATTGCCACAGGAGAGGTCCAGGTCATCTGGGTCGACACGCGTCAGCAGCATGCAGAATTTCTCACCAAAGCTCTTGGCAGTGGAATGTTCAAGGCTGATGTGCATGCTGTTGGCATGTTATGTGCACATGGTGCTCCTGACTGATGTGACAACTTCTTGTCTGTTGCTCTTATTGTGAGTATTCATGTGGTCTGTGGGCTGTTTGTCTGTGGGTCATGGAGGAGTGTTAATTCTGTGAGTTAAAGACACAAGTGACCTCTTGACTCCATCCATGTATACACACCATAATTACAGGTTACTGAGCAGGTGTGAATCTTTGGGCCACGCATCACTGGCGTCTCTGCCGGATGCAAGATTGGCATGAGCTCAGCCATGCTCAAGTTCTACCAGAAAGAGTTGTTGTTGTTCTCAGCAGTTGGTGATTGGCCGTTGGACCGCTAGAACATGAGAGAGATTACATGAGAGATGCATGCTCCACATACGCTCGTGGTCGATGTGGATTCTTGGATATTTCTAACTTGCATGCTAAGCTAGTTGTGTAGCACTTACACGGCGTTGCTGATCCCACGGGGCCACACTTTTGGGCACTCTGAGGTGTGAGAGACCATGGCGGCTTTTAACCAAACCGGTTCGGTTTGACCCCGGGGTAGCGGCCGGGCCCCACTTCAAGCTGCTCGAGTGGGTGGCCCGGTCAACCGCGTGCTAAGAGCTCGCTAGCTTGTTGCTACCAATACTCTTCTCTCGCTATCTTCTAAGGCAGATTTCTCACCAACTCCTCACTCTACCTACAGCCATGGGTGTCTTGCCTAACTAGCTTGTGTGGTAGCAATGAGTGTCGGCGTCTTGCCGCTAACTACAATGGGAGCCACGCCTCTCAGAAGGGTGCGACATCCCCTCCATCGCTCAGTGCCAGCCGTCGTCAACGTCCGCCGAGTTAATCATCTGCACGAGCATGTACACCAGCCGAGAGGTTATAACACAGATCAGTGAGACAGTGCACACGCAAATCACAAAAACAACGAAAGACACAAAGCTGGCGTCCATGTGCTCGTCCCGTTTCTTGGAGCCAAGATTCAAGGATGTTTGTATTGTCACTCTTATGATGATGTGAGAACACCCACCAGTTCCAAGAGAAATGTGTTGGTTTTTGTGCATCCTCATTGTGCTCTCTTGTGTCCTCCCGGCTTGTGTATATCAGGGTGCAGATTACTGACGGCGAGATTCGACGCTGCTGGAGTGTCGTCCGGTGGAGCCAACGCATGCTGAAGCCTACTCGCAGTTTGCTGGAGCCTCCTCTCCACGGCGACGTGCTCAGCTCCATCGGCAGGCCTCCTCGGCGGTCGGGCCACCGGCGGTCACTGCCACTGCACATGCTATCTGCATGCGTCAGGCGCTGGATCTGACTGTATCGTTGCGTCTGCAGTGTCATGCTCTGCCTAGGATCCATGTCTTGTGTTGCATGTCACTATTTGGCATCATGGACCATCATAGGCACTGCCTATGATTCTGGCAGTGCCTACGATAACTCTTTGCTGCTGTTTTTCTAGCCGATTCTGACCGCACGACTGCGTTCGCAGCGTCGGTGTTTTGGTATCATATAGTTTTCAGACAAAACGGACAACGCCCGGGTTTTGGGCTGTCGGCCGTCTGGCAGGGCTCATTGAGAAAATCCTGCCTGCCAGAAAATAGGTCTAGGACTATTTTCTGATTGGCTGGTTAGCTGAGTAACAAGTTCTACAGAGCTACGGGGGAGCTAGAACTTGGACGGGTCTCAAATTGTTGCTCATTCTTGATTCCGAATCAGTCACTTTCAGTTTTCAGCTGCTTTCTGGCGCTAACACTGGCGCGCGCGTTTCTGAGTAACAAACCCAGAGCTTCCAGACTTAGACTCTAGAGCAGCAGACTGAGGGGGCAGCAGACTTGAGCAACGAGCGTGGAAGCCCGCATGCTGCATCAACAACGCTGCTGCCCGAACCTGCTACCCCAATAATGCTACCAGATTTTTTCCAGCAGCAATGACCCCCACGCGTGACGCGAGGAGTTGAGCGGCAGGCCGCGTCCGACACCTGCGGGCGACGGCGCACGTGGCAACGTCACCCAGGTGCAGGGACTGGCACCAGCGAGCAGCAGCAGCTGCCTGCAGCAGAAGCAACGGCAGGCAACAGCAGCAAGCAGTGGCAGCAGCAGCTAGCAGCAGCTGCGTGTAGCAGCAGCAGCAGCTCGAAGCAGCTCGCAGCAGCAGTAATAGCCAGCAGCAGCAGCAGCTCGTAGTAGCTCACAGTAGCAGCAGCAACCCGCAACAGGAAGCAACAGCGGCGGCCAGCAGCAGCAGTTCGCAGCAGTAGTAGGAGCAGCAACGAACAGTAGCAACAGCAAGTTATAGTAGCCGTAGCAGGAAGCAGCGACAGCTGCCGGCTGCAGCAGCAGCAGCAGCAAGCCGCAACCAACAGCAGCCAGTAGCAGTTGCTATTGCTCGCAACCCACGGCATGCCGCGAGCGGCGGGCTGCAAGCAGCGAGCCGGCTACTCACTACAAGCAGCGGATTGCGGGCCGCAAGCAGCGAGCTCGCTACTTGCATCCCACCGCCCACCTTATGCAGCAAAGCTCACTGTGCCAGACGAAAGCCAAAAAAATTCCCCGACCCCAGCAGCAGCTGCCATAGCTGCTGTAGAAGCCACAACAGCCGTAACAGCACGTAGTAGCAGCGGCAGTAGCAGCAACTAAAACAACAGCACCACCAGCAGTTGCTGCTACCACATCAGCCGCAGTAGTAGCAGCAGCAGTAATAGGAGTCGCAAAAGCAGCAGCAGCAGTAGCAACATCAACAGTAGTGACAAGCAGCGGTAACTTCAGCAACAACAGTAGCAGTTGCATCAACAATAACAGCCGCTAAAGTTGTGCAACAGCAGCCCCAACATCGGCCGCTACTGACGTCAGCATCCAACCGCTAATGTCATTGCTGACATCATCGACAAAAAAAAACAAAAAGGGAAGGGGGGAAGAAACTCTATAGCAGCAACAAGAGCAATAGACAACGCAGCAACAGCTGCTGACGCCAACCGTCCTAGGCTGACATCAGTGTTGACATCAGTAGCACAAAAAGAACTGAGAGAACAAAACCCATGGCTAATAGCCCCAGTGAAGAGGGGTCCTCCTCCTTAGGGGGACCCCCAAGGGTGGTACCCCCCTCTCTTCTTGCAACAGCTGTAATAGCTGCAGCAGCAGCAGCAAGAGGAGGAGTAGCAGTAGCTGCAGTAGCATGAGCAAGATGAGCAGTACCAGCAGCTACAACAGCAATAGCAGCAGTAGTAGCAACAGTAGCAGCAACCCACAGGCGTTGTCGCCGGCACCTCTGACCCCCTGACTGCCATTCAACAACAGCTCGTCACCCTGATGCAGCAGCTTGCAGCACTACAGCCACTGGCCTCACAGACAGCCACCAGTGCCCCTTCGCCATTTTTTCCTCCTGGACATGCCAGCCTCGTTGTGTTTGCTGCCACGCATTATCTGGCGCATTAGCAGACTCAACGCCAGTGGCAGACAATGATTGCCGTCCTTGGCCCCACTCTGGACGCCGGCCGTAGGCAAAAGGACTTTGAGACGCCGCCCCCGCCACTTCAGGCTAGCGAGCAGATCCAGAGCTGGGAGCTCAGCTTCCGCATCTGGGTGCAGGCTGAGGGTCTGTGGGCATACTACACCCTCCCGTACGACTCCACCCAGGCCGACAAGCCATATGACGCCGGTCGCGCCGTACGCGCCCTTGTCCCCGTTGCTCCTCCGGCTTCCCGCCTGGCCCTAGATCCTCTTCTCGGTGACTTTACCGCTGGCGAAACCATAGACCCTGCAGCCGCGTGGCATGTCCTCACTCGTTCCCATCGCCTTTCTAGCGACATTGAGACTAGCCGTCTGCTGCGGGATTTCAACTCTGTGCACATGGGGGAGACCAAAACAATCACCACATACTGGCAGCGGGCTGAGGACATCCTGCGTCACCTAGGCACCTCTGCTCCACCCCCTCTGGCCACACTCCTCACCATCAAGCGCGGTGCCACCGGCGCATACGCGGACGTCTTTGTCCACCATTTCTAGGACGTCCTCTCCACCATGGCGACCCAGGGCACCCTCATGCCTTGGGCATATGAGCTCTTTGTCAAGATTGAGGAAGCTCACCTGGAGTCTCGTCTCTAGCGCACAGAGGCCCTCACCTCCCCTGCCGTCTCTTCCGTGGCCCTCACTTCCCCCGCAGCCACTAGCTCCACCAGCTCCTCGTCGTTGGGGAAGAAGAAGCAACAGGGCAAGGGCAAGTGTCAGTAGCAAAAGCAGCAGCAGCAATCGACTGGGTCCAGTAGTGGCTCCATCTTCCACAACTATGGCCGGCTAGGGCACGAGTGGTACACGTGCCCATTGCCGACGGACAAGGCGTGCGTCATCCCTACCATGTGTCACCACCGGGAGCGTCGTCTCGCCTCTCCCTTCGTAGCTGTCGCCGCCCCTGACGCCTCGACCCCGTCCAACTGATCCACTCCTCCGATCGCAACACCGGTCCCATCGACACCAGCTCCTCAGCAATGTTATCCGTAGCCGTTTGCACTACCATTGCCTTCACCGGGGCAGTCCTCCTTCTATCCGGGCTCAGGTGCCATCACTCCGTACACTCCTGGGCCGTTCACGCGCAAGCGTCAACTGGAGCAGTTCATTGTGCTTCATCTCGACCTGCCTTGCCCTCCCCCCCAAGGAAGTGTGAGTTGCGTCACCCCCTGCTCGTCCCCATTGCCCTGCATGACTGAGCTTGGGCTACGGTCGTGTCCTACTTCCTCGTCTGTCTCGCCATCTTCTACAATCTCCTCTACCCCCCTTCGTGATGACGTCGCGTGGCTTGATGATTGGCAGTCTCGGTTCGCGCCCCCTTCCACCGCGTTCGCGTCTCTCGCTTGCTGCCATGTGACTGCCAGTGATCTGGCGACACCGGTCTAGGACCCTGCCGAGACCTGGACCATCGACTCCAGAGCCACGCATCACATGACGGCCTCTCGCAAGGCCTTTAGTATGCTTGGTCCTGTTGGCAATGTATTCGGGGTCCGGACGGGCTCCAGACAGGTGTTACCTGTCCGCGGTGTCAGCGTCGTTTGTTTTTGTGGTCCCGCCGGTGATATCTTCTTGACCGATGTCCTCTTTCTCCCAGGTCTTGAGCTCAGCCTTCTGTCCGTTACTGCCCTTGACCGCATGAGCATGGATGTTGTGCACTCGCGTGGTGTTGGCACTATGTCGTTGCGTCCATCCAGTCTTGTCGTTCTGCACGCCACCGCCCGTGGCAACCTGTGGCATGCACCTCGTCAGTCCTCCTCTCCTTCCATCCCCTCCTCGTTGGCTGCCACATGCCATGTCTTCGTCACCAGCATGCTCTCTCCATAGCACACCCACCTCTTGCACTGCCGCCTTTGCCATGTCCACTCTGCTGCCGTAGATACCACGCTCCGCATCCAGCCATCGAGGAGCCTTGACCCGGAGACATTCCCTCTCTCGTACCCCAAAGATTGCATTGTTTGCACTCAGGGCAAGATGCACCGGTCCACATACCCTCTGTCCTCCTCCCGTGCATCTGCACCTCTAGACCTGGTCTATTCCAATGTCATGGGTCCTCTCCCTACCGAGTCTGTCGAAGAGCACGGCCGCTATGTCCTCACCCTCACGGACGACTACTCTCGCTACCGCTGGGTCTTCTGCCTTCGACAGAAGAGCGATGTCGCCCATGCCATTCAGGACTTACTTGTCCGTGCGGAGCACAAGTTTGGTCGATCTCTTCGCTGCTTTCGCTCTGATTCTGGTGGTGAGTACATGGGCGAGACCAAGATTTTTCTCACCTCCCGCGGCATCCACCATAAGACGTCCGCGCCCTACACGCCTGCCCAGAACGGCATCTCCAAACGATGGAACTGTACCATGGCTGACCCCGTGCGCACCATGCGGGTTGCGTCTGGCCTCTCCGATGGCTTCTACTTTGAAGCCATGGCCTACATGACATGGGTCTGGAACCGGATTACCCACGGACCCCTTCCCCGCCAGTCCACGCCGTACGTGCATTGGTGCGGTCAGCGACCTGATGACCGCGAGGCGCCGGTGTGGGGCTGCGTGGCCATTGTGTGGCTGCCCGTCCCATAGCAGGGTGGCAAGCTCGCACCCCGTGGGCACCCTTGCACCTTTCTCGGTGTCTCTCGTCAGTCCAAGGCTTGGCGCTTCTGGGATCCCTCCCAACACTACATCGTCGAGTCCTGCGATGTCCTCTTCTTTGAGGAGCTATTTTTGCCCGATCTCGTTCGCTCTAGCTCGTCGATGTCCCTCCTGTCGCTTGGGAGAGTGGTCAGTCCGTCCTCCGTCCTGCCGCTTCCGGGTGGCACATCACTTCGTCCCTTCGAGCCAACAGTCCCTGTCGCGCCCGCTGGTCCCTCCGAGCCAGCAGCCCCAGTCGCGCCCGCTGGCCCCTCCAAGCGAGCAGCCCCGGTCGTGTCCACTGGTCCCTCCGAGCCAGCCGCCTTAGTCGCGTCCACTGATCCCTCCGGGCCAGCCGCCCCACTCGTGTCCACTGGTCCCTCCGGGCCAGCCGTCCCAGTTGCGTCCACTGGTCCCTTCGGGCCATCCGCCCCAGTCATGTCCACTGGTCTCTCCAAGCTAGCCGACCCAGTTGCATCCACTAGTCTCTCCAAACCAGCCGCCCAGTTGCGCCCACCGGCCCGGAGGGGCCGGCGACCACAGTCGCGTCTGCTGGCCCTTCCGGGCCAGCAACCCCAATCGCGTCCGCTGGTCCCTCCGGGCGAGCAACCCTGTCCGCCTCCGTCAGCCTGTCAGACTTAGTGCCATCCCCTGCCCTACCGCGCTACACGTGTGGCCCAGGTGGTAGTCTCCGACCGAGACCGTCAGTGAGCGCGCAGACCGCAGCGCCTCACCCAGTGGTGTCTCATCCCCCTGTCGCTCCACGTGTCTCTTCCACTCCTACAGTCGTGAGTGGGGACCCTGGCACGAAGACCCTCGGCTTGACCACTTCAGCTATCATCGCAGACCTTCACCCTGGCTCTGCACTGAGCTACGCCATGATTCATCACGAGCATCGGCATGCTTTCACGGCTGCAGTTGCACGCATCCCACGTGGAGCTCGAGATGCACACGCTCTCTCAGTCCGCTCCCATAGCACGCCGGGAGGACCCAACCACCCTGCGCGAGGCTCGAGCCTCTCCTGAGGCCGCACACTGGGATGTTGCCTGCGCTGACGAGCTTGCTGCTATCAGCAGCACCACGTGTATGACCTCGTCGACCTCCCTCCAGGTCGGAAGGCCATCGGTGCCAAGTGGGTCTTTCGGCGCAAATGGAAGCCCGACGGGTCCTTGGACAAGTACAAGGTCCTCCTCACAGCCAAGGGGTTTGTTTAGATCCCTGGGTTCGATTATGACCGGATCTCTGCCCCAGTTGGCTGGTTCTCCATGAGCCAGGCGCTCTTTAGCCTGGTTTCCCAGCATGGGTGGGAGTTGCATCACATGGACATGAGCAACACCTTCCTCCATGATTCACTGGAGGGTGAGGAGCTCTACATGGTGCAGCCTCCAGGTTTTGACAACGGCACTGGGAGAGTCTGGCGGCTGTGGAAGGCCCTCTACAGCCTGAAGCAGTGGCCTCGGTAATAGAACAAGGAGATGAGCAGCACGCTCCTCCGCGGTGGCCTCCGGCGCAGCACCGCTGACCCCGCACTGTTCGTCAGCCCGCGAGGTCAGACCCTCGCCGCTGTCTTGGTCTACGTCGAAGATCTCCTCATTGCGTCGCCTGACATGGCTACCATCCAGCGTGTCAAGGATTTGCTGCACACCGCCTACCAGATGAAGGATCTCGGGTCTGCCCGAGTCTTTCTGGGCATGGAGCTCGAGCATGATCACTCCTAGGGCATCCTACACGTCCACCAGGCTGCCTATGTGGAGACCCTATCCACTCGCTTCGCCGAGGACCTACCCCTCATGCTGAGCGCATATTCACCTATGTCACCTGATGGCCAGATGAAGTTGAAGAGTCCTGACCCAGCCGTTGTGGGGGGGGGGGCAAGTTGAGGTGACCATGTACCTGCAAATCATCGGGCCACTAATGTTCCTGGCCACGACGACGCGCCCAGACATCGCGTTCGCCACCAACCTCCTGGCTCAGTTTTCTCAGGAGCCGTGTCATCTCCACTTCGAGGCCGCGATCCGAGTATTGCGCTATGTCGTCTCGACTCCTCGGCGAGGTCTTATGTTGCGCCACCAGCCGTCTGTGGTCGCGGTGGGCTACACCAACAATGATTGGGCCGGCAGTCCAGACGGTAAGAGTCGCACAGGCTGGATCTTTCTGGTCGATGGCACAGTTGTGTCCTGGCAAAGTGGCAAGCAGGGGTGCATTGCACGCAGCACTGCTCAGGCTGAGTACGTAGCCCTTGGCTCAGGCGCGTATGAGAGTGTGTGGTTGCATCGTCCGTTGTCTGAGTTGCGTCATTCCGTCGCATCCATCACATTGCATTGTGACTATGAGAGTGTCATGACCATCGCCGACAATGACGGCGTGCATCATACACGTACAAAGCACATCAATGTTGAGTATCACTATGTGCATTTATTGTTGCATGACGGTAGCATCAGCATTGTGTGGGTTGAGACAACACGGCAGCTGGCTGACTTCTTGACCAAGGCATTAAAGCGCGACTCGTTCAAGAAGGCTGTCAGTTCAATCGGTGTGCGTATGTGAGTTACTCTCTATGTCCTTGCTTGCGTCTCTGCATGCTCTGGGGAGTCTGACTGTTGACTGTGTCTCTGCCCGCCCATGTGCACTACGCTTGTGAGTCATGGGGGAGTGTTGATTTTTGCTCATCATCAGTGTGCTCTGTTGTGTCCTCCCGACTTGTGTACATCGGCGTTCAGATGACTGACGGCAAGAATCGACGCTGCAGGAGTATCGTCCGGTGGAGCCGACGCACGCTGAAGCCTACTCGCATTTTGTTGGAGCCTCCTCTCAACGACGACGTGCTCAACTCCATTGGCAGGCCTCCTCGGCGGTCGGGCCGCTGGCGGTCACTGCCATCACAGATTTTGTCTGCATGCGTCAGGCGCTGGATCTCATTATATCGTTGCGTTTGCAGTGTCATGCTCTGCCTAGGGTCCATGTCTTGTGTTGCATGGCACTGTTTGGCATCATGGACCATCGTAGGCACTGCCTGGGTTCAGGTAGCCATAACTCTTTGTTGTTGTTTTTCTAGCTGATTCTGACCACATGACTGCGTTTGCAGCGTTGGTATTTTGGTATGGTCTAGTTTTCTGTTAAAACGGACGACGCCCAGGTTTTGGGCTGTCGGCCGTCTGCTAGGGCTCACCGAGAAAACCTTGCCTGCCAGAAAATAGGTCTAGGACTATTTTCTGATTGGCTGGTTAGTTGAGTAACAAGTTGTACAGAGCTGGGGGGGAGCTAGAACTTGGAGGGATCTCCCATTGTTGCTCATTCTTCATTCCTAATCAGTCACTTTCAGTTTTCAACTGCTTTCTGGCGCAAACACTGGTGCGCGCGTTTCTGAGTAACAAACCCAGAGCTTCCAGCAGACTGAGGGGGTAGCAGACTTAAGAAACGAGCGTGGAAGCCCGCACGCTGCGTCAACAACGCTGTTGCCCCAACCCGCTGCCTAGCTTTTCCTTTTAGATCGTTTGTCAAGCATGAGACATAACGACCGAGAACCCCAAGGAATTCACAAGGCAAAGGACCCATGACATCAGGCATGCAGAAGGTGGGTGAGATGTGACAAAACTGGAAGTTCTGAAGGGGGACTGATGCATTTTGCCTTGAGCACAGTCGAACATGGAGCAAGAAATGTGGTCGTGTCATGACCGGTTGCAGGCGGTGCCCAGAGCATGTGGAAGATGACTGCATGGTGAATGCTACATAGATGCTCATGCGAGAGCTGTGTGCTCATGGTACCGAGAGGGTACAACATGAGCAAGAACACAGACAAAAGTTTAAAGAGAAGAGAGGGCGGAACTGCAACGAAACATGCACTTTAGGTTAATGGGATTTTGCGTGTTTGTGGGTCACAGTACACTTTGCGACAGTATCAGAAGTTGCTCACAGAACATTATGTAAGATCTGGCTTGATCCCAGGGTGGCGACAATCACGTTATGTGTGGTACACAAGGTGGGACTCAGTCTCCAGAATTCTCAATTGTTAAGTTCTCCCTCTCCAAACACTTAAACGCGAACTATTTTTCAAAATCGTCTTCATCAGCGCTGCATACACCCTCTCCCTCCAATGCTCTCCCTCCCATGTGTTGTGCTTTGTACCATTCCTGTACAGTTTAATGTGACCACTCGGCTGTGTCCATACTCGTGCAGATCCCTGAGGCAGGCGGCCCTGGTGACACCGGCGCGACGACAGGCGGCGGACTACCCGCTTGGAGCTGACCGACCACTGTTGCAGAGCCCCAGATGCCACCGGGACTCTTTGCTGCGTCTTCTACGTCTTGCAGGCGTCTTTCGGCGGACTGGCCATGAGGCCTATTTGCATTTTTTTCATTGTATGCTAACTGTCAGTCGATGGATGCATGAATGTGACTAGTCGTAGCGTCCGCCTTTTCCTTCTGCACGTCTAGGTTCAGACGGCGTAGCATTCTGACATGTGTGCGCAGAGTGACGGCCAAAACAGTGGTTTTCGGCCGGTTTTAGGACAGCTCTTGGACAGCCGCGTGCGACACCCGCCGTGCGCCGCGGCAGGTATTTATGCCTTGGACCTGTCATTTTTCATTCCTCTCTGCACATGCTATATTGAAGCATTCTGACACTGTGTCTCGTGTCTCCTAGCCAAACCCTTGCCGTTGTGTGTACGACATGTGACCGTCGTCACCATCTGATCAGGCACTGACGCCCGGTCAGCGGCTGTGTTGCTAGGAAGCTTCTACGCACTTTCTCATGGTATCAGAGCAGTGACACAGTTCTCATTGATCTGCGCAGCAGAGACGCATTAGAGCAGCAGCAGTGAGAGTCACCGCTGCAGCAGAGTTTCTGGGGTCTGTTGGAGACGGCCGGTTGCCGTCAACGCACTCCACCCACCACGTGAGATCGCAGCTGCAGAGACAGCAGCACTGGCGTGTACCGCCACGCAGAGGTGTGTGGCGGCTGCAGTGCGTGCAGCCGCCCTCCCACAGCCGTAGCAGCAGAGCAGCAGCAGCAGAGGCGGCGGCAGCAGCAGCGCAGCAGCAGCAGCGGCCGCAGCAGCAGCAGCAGCGGCCGCAGCAGCAGCGTGGCAGCAGCGGCGGCAGCAGCAGCGCAGCAGCAACGACGGCAGCAGCAGCGCAGCAGCCACAGTGGCGGCAGCGGCACAGCAGCAGCAGCGGCAGTCGCGGCGGCAGCAGCAGCGCAGCAGCGGCAGCAGCAGCAGCGTGCGGCGGCGGCAGCCAGCAGCAGCTGCAACGCGCAGCGACGGCAGCCAGCAGCAGCTGCAGTGCGCAGCAGCAGCAGCAACAGCGCAGCCGCCGCTGCCACCGCTGCACACGCAACGACGCAGCTGATGTTGCAGCTGACAGCATAGCTGCAGCAGCAGCTGGGCAGAAGCTGCTGCGCAGCTTCCGCGGAGCTGTCGCACGCCATCGCGAAGCGGCTCCACACGCGCGCAGAATTGTGACAAAAAAAAGGAGGGGACGAGCTGACATCAGCATTGTTGATTGTTGACGTCATCAGGTCGTGCTGACGTCAGCAAGTGGTTGCTGACGTCAGCATTACACTTAGCCAGATTTTCACCCGAAAAGTCAAAAGTTGCCAGTGTTTCAACTTCTCGAGAAACCTAGACGGTTTTGAAATCGGACAAACTTGACCTGTCGTCCTATAGTGAGCGGCGACATGAGTTTGCCCGACGACAAGGAGAAGGGACCAGGTGATCCCTCCTCCTCTTCTTCAGGGGTGTTGAGCCCTCGCTCGCAGGACATTGCGGACCTGCGCAGCCAGCAGGAGGAGATGCGTCGTCTGCAACGAGAGCAGACTGACGCGATCCGCACGCTGACTGAGCTTCTGCGTGCTCAGTCCACGGCTCCTTCGCGGATTTCTGAGGGAGCTGCCGACGTTGCGGCCTCCACCCAGCACTCGGCCCAGGTGCCCGTGACAGGTGCTCCGCCTGCTTCACCTCCTGGTGTGGTTTCTCCACCACCTGCGGACCTCCTTGATGACGAGCCATTCATGCCAGGCTTCGAGGATGACTCCCAAGAGCGGGAGATTCGTCTTCTACAGCTGCAGACGGGTACCCGACCTCCACCCGTGTCCCCGATACGATCGTCACCAGACTTCCCCGGTGATCACCCCCTTCCAGGAGTTTTCCCCGTCTCTCGCCCTCCTCAGCCTGCGGTTGCTCTCCCCACGGAGCGGCAGCCAAAGGACTTTGAGGCACCACCTCCACGGTACATCAGCGAGGATGGATTTGACTGCTGGGAGATCCTGTTTCAGGTGTGGGCCATTTCCGAGGGAGTGTGGCCTTACTACCACAGCCCATACTAGTCTACAGATCCAGCACAGGTGCTGACAGCAGCCCGGGCCATGCGAGGACTTCTCTATGCCATGCCACGCGAGACTGTCGTCGACTTCTGCCCCTTCCATGGCGAGGCTGGCACAGGCACCAGAGCTGATCCTCGTGGAGGCTGGGATCTGGCGTTGTCCCTACTGGCCGCAGAGACGTACGCCACGCGTGCGTCACACATTCGTGCTTTCCACTCGCTTCGTCAGGGACCAGCGGAGCCTACGGTGGATTACTGGCGACGCGCCATGCGTATTTACACGCGTCTGGGGACCTCAGGGGGCACACAACTGTGGGCACTTCGGACGATCATGCTCGGAGTTTGCCTGGAGTACACCGACATCTTCACACGGTATGCTCTTGAGCCTTTCTCAGCCACTCTGCAGCTGCTCCCTTGGGCGCATCAGCTGTTCCTCCAGGTGACATCGGCCCGCGAGGCAGCAGTAGCGCATCAGGAGACTTCTCTCACTGCAGCAGTCCTCGCATCACCACCATCTTCCCTCCTGCAGTCACCCTCATCCACCTCCATCACGACCTCATCTTCCTCCTCCTCTTCGACCCCGTCTACACCCACGCAGACACAGGGCGTTGCAGCAGCTACCCAGGGGAAGAAGAAGAATAGGAAGCGCGGATCGGGTCAGCAGCAGCCGTCATCCGGTGGTAGCAGTGGCCGTTCTGTGCACTAGTACAACTGTGGAGGTGCCCATCGCTACACCGAGTGCCAGTAGCCGCTTGACTGGGAGCGCATCACTCGTGGACTTCAGGCTACCCATGCTGCTCGCACCGCGTCCGGCACGTCGCCCGCACACTCCTCTGGAAACGCGGCGACCACGACTGCAGTTGTTCCTACGTCCTCACCAGCGAGCAGCAGTGATCGAGACCCACGTGATCGCACCATCGCCGAGCTTCGTCATCTTCTGGCGCTTCGCTTTCAGGGAGGTGCGAGTGTGTTGTCATCGTCGAGTGGGTCACAGACCGCTTGTTCGTCCGTCCTTGTGACTCGTGATGACACGTGTGGGGGAGCACAGTCCGTATGTGATGATGTTGGCCCTGACTGCACTAACTGGATTCATGAGTCTCACCTTCGTGATGTATGTCGTTCCTTCCCACTGACGGCTCAGCATCCCTCTGATGCCGAGTATTCCATTGCTCGTCATATAGTGACGTCCTCCAGTCGTGACTCCGGTGGCACTTGGATCATCAATCCCGGTGCCACCCACCACATGGCGTGTCGTCGTAGTGACTTTGTGGTACTTGGTCCTGTCACGACTGTCCGTTCTGTTCGTACAGGCTCTGGTCAGTCCTTACCGGTCCACGGCGTTGGGGTTGTATGATTTGATGGTCCGTCTGGCCCCCTGTATCTCTCTGACGTGTTGTTTGTGCCTGATCTTGAGCTCAGTCTGCTGTCTGTGCGTGCCTGCACTCTGATGGGTCTCTCCGTTGAGCATACCGCTGATTCAGCGATTGTGACTGCTCTTGACACCCGTAGCATTGTCCTGCATGCTTCAGTCGTAGATGATTTGTACCGCATTGCTCGGCCCTCCTCCCCTTGCTCTCCCTCCTCCTCTGGTCGCATTTTTGTCACTGGTGTTCTATCCATGGAACACTAGCGGTTGCTTCACCGACGTCTGTGTCATGTGGGCTCCGACACTGTGTCGAAGCTCATTCGCACACAGCCCGCTCTTGGCCTTCACGTGGCTTCTTTCGAGAAGCCACCCAAGACCGACTGTCTTTTCTGCGCTCAGGGAAAGATGCACCGGTGCACTTATCCTGATTCGCGTTCCCGAGCGCTGAGGCCTCTCGAGTTGGTCCACTCGGACCTGCTCGGTCCTCTCCCGGTCAAGTCCCTGTCCGAGAGGGGCCGGTATGTTCTGACGCTGACTGATGACTTCACCCGGATGCGGTGGGTCTACAGTCTGCGTCAGAAGAGGGACGCCCCTCTTGCGGTTCGGCTCTGGCTCGTGATGGCCGAGCGTCAGTCTCGCCACACGCTACATACCTTTCGCTCGGATCGCGGCAGCGAGTTCCTCGGTGAAATGGACTCCTTCTTTGCTGAGCACGACATTTTTCACCAGGTCTCCGCTCCTGCTACCCCGCAGCAGAACGGTGTATCTGAGCGCTGGAACCGCACCATGGAGGATGCGGTCCGCGCCATGCGATCTGAGTGCGGTCTCCCGGAGTCCTTCGCCTTCGAGGGCTTCGCCTACATGACTTGGGTCTGGAACCGCCTCCCGCATGGTCCGCTTCCGGATCATGTTACACCGTACGAGCTCTGGTTTGGCCACCGTGCTGATCTTCGTCTCGCTCGCGTCTGGGGTTCCCTGGCCTCCGTGTGGTACACCGAGGACCAGCAGGGGTCCAAGGTCTCCCCTCGGGGTCGCTTGTGTGCCTTCATCGGCATCTTCCCGCGGTCGAAGGCATGGCGCTTTTGGGACCCCACTCGCCGTCGTGTCATTGAGTCCCGTGACGCGCTGTTTTTTGAGTCACTCACATACCGTGATCTGACTTCGATCACAGCCCTCTCTGTAGCCCATGTCCCTTCCTATGAGGGTCCTCCGCGGATGGGGGAGACTTCTCCGCCAGCGACCAGTCCTCGTCAGGCTGATGTGTCTGCTCGAGTCCCCTCTCGGTCTCCAGCACTTGATGATCCGGCTATCATTGCCGTTGGTCCAGAGATCCCGCCCGTTCAGCCTGTTTCACACCCCACAGGTACCGCTGCTCTCACGCCTCCTGCATCACCACCTATGTCTACTGGCACCCCTACTCCGGCGTCTGACCCAGTCCAGCCCACTCCTATCCCTACGTCGGCTGACACTCCTGTCTCAGTGTCCGGGCCAGCCTTGCCCGCTGTCACTCCCAGCTCTGTGTCTCCCACACACGCATCTCCTCGCACGGCATCTCCGGCTGCCTCGTCTCAGCCCTCACCAGCTGTGGTCGTACCTGTCCCTATGGTCGTACCTGTTTCTGAGCCTGAGGTGCGCCCCTCGACCTCCGGTTACTCCCGTGAGCACGGTGGTCGCCTTCAACCACTGGATTCCGGAGCTCAGCGAGTGTCGAGTCCCGGACCCAGGCGTTCCTCTTGCAGCATCGCGAGCGGTGATCCAGGCACAAAGGCCTTAGGCCGGAGTGTCCGAACTGAGCCTTCAGAGGTACACCCAACGTACCTGTTCCTGAGCTTGAGATGCGCCCCTCGACCTCCGTTTACTCCCGTGAGCCCGGTGGTCGCCTTCGACCACTGGATTCCGGAGCTCAGTGAGTGTCGGGTCCCGGACCCAGGCGTTCCTCTCGCAGCATCGCGAGCGGTGATCCAGGCACAAAGGCCTTAGGCCTGAGTGTCCGCACTGAGCCTTTAGAGGTACACCCAGCGTGCCCCATAGGGCACGACCTGGTCACTCGCGAGTTCCAGATCGCCTGTGACGCAACAGCTGATCTCGTGGCCGTCAGGCCTGACACTGAGGCGTGTGCACTTGCCACGCAGAGTTCCCCCTCTATGGCGCCTGACCCGGGCACATTGAGGGAGGCTTTCTCATCGCAGGATGCTGATGCCTGGCGAGCTGCTTGCGAGGATGAGCTTCGCGCTATCCGAGAGCACAGAGTCTACGAGCTGGTCGACCTTCCTCTTGGGAGGAAGGCGATTCAGGTCAAGTGGGTCTTTCGCAAGAAAGTGAACCCGGATGGCTCACTGGAACGCTACAAGGCCCGCTTGGTCGTCAAGGGGTTCTCTCAGATTGAGGGAGTTGATTACACTGACACCTTTGCCCCTGTCGGCCGCATGACCTCAGCTCGAGCTCTGTTCGGTGTAGTGGCTCAGCATGACTGGGAACTACACCAGATGGATGTGAACAACGCGTTCCTCCATGGCTCTCTGGATGAGGAGATCTACGTGGCTCAGCCACCAGGCTTTGAGGACGGTGACAAGGTCTGGCGCTTGCGCAAGTCCTTGTACGGCCTCAAGCAGTCTCCACGGTGTTGGAACCGAGAGATCACTGGCACCTTGACTCGCGCAGGGTACATACAGAGCGAGGCAGACCCCTCGCTCTTCATCCTACCGACACCCGAGCGGTTCACCGCCATCCTGGTCTATGTTGATGACCTTCTGATTGCGTCTCCGTCCCTGGAGGCTGTGAAGGAGGCCAAGGCTGTCCTGCAGACTGCCTACAGGATGAAGGACCTCGGTCCTGCATCGGTGTTTCTTGGTATGGAGATCGTGCGAGATCGCAGACATCGGACACTGTTGCTGCATCAGGCCCGATACGCACGAGTCGTGGGGGAGCGCTTTAGCGATCTCCTTGGTGCAGTGCCCACCGCTTCCACACCCCTCACACCTGATGGGCAGGATGCCGTGAAGGTGGATGACCCTACACAGCTGGGGGAGACAGTGGACATGACCTTGTATCTCCGTCTTATCGGATCTCTGATGTACCTGGCCACTACCACGCGTCCCGACATCGCGTTCGCCGTCAACCTCCTCGCTCAGTTCTCGCAGGCCCGACGTGCGAGAGCTCTTCACGCGGCTGTGCGAGTGGTACGGTACGTGGTCTCCACGCCGTATCTCGGACTCTGCTTTCGTCGGCAGTGTTCGGTGGTCCTTGACGGCTACACTGACAGCGACTGGGCCTGGAGCCCTGATGGGCGCAGTCGCACTGGCTACGTGTTTCTGCTCGGTGGTACCGCTTTGTCCTGGCGAAGCGGGAAGCAGGGCTGCATCGCACGTAGCTTGTCGGAGGCAGAGTATGTGGCTTTGGGCGCAGGGGCTGTTGAGGCAGTTTGGCTGCAGCGCTTGTTTCTTGAGCTTGGGCAGTCAGTACCCGCCATTGTGCTGCGTTGCGACAACCAGAGTGCTCTCGCCATTGCGGAGAACTCTGGTGTTTTTCATATTCGCACAAAGCACATTGCGGTTGAGCATCACTTCGTTCGTGATCTGGTGGAGCGACGAGTGATCTCCATCATGTGGGTTGGCACTAACTTGCAGCGTGCTGATTTCTTGACGAAGACACTTGCCCGCGGAAAGTTCCTGTACAGCGACGAGTGGCCATTCGTTCTGTTGGGCTTTGCCCCGTGCGTGACAGTGGTTGAGTGTGGGATGTGCGTCTGCGTCTCATCTGTCTGTGTCACCCACTATGTGGTTGTACCAGTGCTGCACGCGTATGGACATGCGTACCATCGGGTCATGGGGGAGTG